>PVHY01003647.1:0-65510 GCA_004024945.1 Uropsilus gracilis | reverse complement strand
CCACTGAAAAGGGCATAATATCACTTTTGGAACACTCTTAAAAGATGCTAATATTAATCTTATGATAACAAAAGGTCAGGTAAATGCAAATTGAAAAATATTTTATATAAAATAAAGATTGTAGTATATGTGCTGCCGAAGCAAGCACTATAAAATGAAGATTGTAAAAGATGAAAGATGACTGAGAAATGACCCCAAATTGGGGGAGCCAAAGGGGATGGGACAAATAAAACATGGGAGGAACCTGCAATCTGAATGGGGAAGGACATTGATGGGACAATTGGCAAAATGGAAATGATGTGTCTTGTTTATTTCCTGATTTGGATGGTTGTACTATGGTTACAGAGGAAAAATGAACATATTTCTTTGCCCCACATACCAAGGACATGCTTATGTCTAAAGTGAACTGATGCTATTTTGCAAAGGACAGTTGTCATCAACTCATTTCTTAATGACCCATAATGAAATAAACACCTTGTATAATGTTCTGACAAGTTTCAAGAAATGCGCATTCAAGAGATCTACAGTGGCTTTGTGAAATACACTTAGAATAGAGTACAAAATTCATCATGACATTTGCCTATAAGGCTATATAACTTTTAATTCATAAACAGAAAAAGTGTTTTTATGAAATTCTTTATGCCTAACATTTGGATCTAGGTCTTCAATTGGATCAGTCCCTCAAATCCATTTTGGCTCTTAAAAATCATATCCCCCAAAAATCCATTACTAAGAGCATAACCAAAAATTATTACTAAGCAATAAAAATACTTTGAAACTAAAAAAAGATACTAGAGTAGGGAAAGCAGGGAAGAGAGTGTACAGGAAGTTTGGGTATAATTTTGGAAACTTGTTTAAAGTCTAAAAGCATTTCAAAATACAATGATTTTAACCAGAATTGTGAATAAACACACTGACAGTGCTTCCCTGACATATAAGGAAGAGGCTTGAGCAAAGACGAGGACCGAGGGAAGAAGAACAGGCTCAGTTTGTCTGTGGAGACTAGATTACACTAGGTAGTGGAGACTGTGGAGGCCGGGTGGCATACTGGTGGGCTAGTAGAAAGGCAGTCAAAGTCAGAGAGAGGTCGCATGTTGATACAGAGTAATATTTTTGAGGGGTTCTAAGCAAGAGTAATGTCACTAAAGAACTGTTAGATAATAGGTTGTCTGTCAGGAAAATGCAGGATGGGTTTGGCATATATAGTCTCTTCCTGTCAAATAAATCTGATCCCTTGTAGGACAATAACAGCTGACGAGTTTCAAGGAAGTGCTGTGGTGATGTTTGTCTCCATTTAGGCGTTCTTTCTCTCTAGTATTTTCATCTCTCCTTCCTTGGAGGCAGTTTCTAATAGACATTAGAAATACTGACAGGAAAGTGAAAGAAATATACAAGTGATTAGTATTTATGAAAGAAAATCCCAATGCAAAAATGACAGAAACAGAAACTGTGTGGTTTGAGTCAAAAAACCTAAGAACAAATCAGTTATACTTACAAGTACAATCTTGAGAGAGAACAAAGCTACAGTCAATATACTTCCTAATTTCAAACCATATTGCAAAATTATAATATGCAAATGATCCAAATTCTGAAAAACTAAGTAAAAAAAGAAGCAATTCTAAAACTATCCTCTTTGTGCAATCTCTTTTAGAGATCTATTCTATCTCTTTCAGACTACATTTCAAGATCTGGGCTACAAAGTAAAGACAGACATAAATCTGTTAAAACTAGCAAACAAATTAGATAAATTATATTAAGCTGCATGAAACAAGACCAACACAAAAATTCCTGTTGCATTTTATACACCAATTATGAATTATCAGAAAGAGAAGTTAAGGAAACAATTCTATTTACATCCTGCTTCCAAAAGAATAGCATTACCTAGTAATAAATTTTATCAAGGAAGTAAAAGATCTGTATACTGAAAACAATAAGAGCACTAACAGACATTCTGAAGATACAAATAAATGGAAAGGAAGTCTATGTTCAGGGACTGGATGAATCAGTATTATTAAATGGTCCTTACGACCCCAAACAACCTCAGATACAATGAAGTCGATGTGAAAGTACAATGTCACTTTCACAGAAACTCAATAAAAAATTCTGAAATTAGTTTGAAATCACAAATAACCAAAGCAATCTTAAAAGAGGACAAAGTTGGAGTCATTATGTGGCCTTATTTCAAAACCATACTACAAAATTATAATATTCAAAACATTATGGTACTGACTAAAAAAACAAAGCAAGCGAACAAACAAAAAAACCCTGCACAATGGAACAGAATGCAAAGTCTAGAAATATATAGTCAATTTCTTACAACAAGAGTGCCAAGAATATGCAATACCAAAAAAAAATTATCTTCAATAAAGATGCTGGACAAATTGGACAGTTACATGCAAGAGAACTGAACTACCAAATCTCACACCAAACAAAAAGGCAATTCAAACTGGATTAAAGATGTAAATGTAAAACCTGAATTGATAACACTGCTAGAAGAAAAAATAAACTACCTTACTAAAGGTTTTAATTTTTTTAAAGCTAAACCAAGCATAAACTCAAGAATAAACAAATGGAAGTATATCAAACTATAACATTTCTGCACATCAAAAAATAAAATAAATAGGCAACTTACTATGTGGAAGAAAATATTTGCACACCATATATCTGATAAGAGGTTAATACTCAATGTATATGAAGAACTCATACACCTCACTAACAAAGAACTAAACAGTCCAATTTAAAAATGGGAGGAAAAATTGAATAGCATTTTTCCATAGAAGACATACTGCTAGCCAACAGATAAATGAAGATGTTCAAAGTCACTAATCATGAGAAAAATGCAAATCAGTGCCAGAATGAGGTCTCACAACTGTGAGAATAGTTGTTATGCAAAAGACTATTAGAAAGGATGTGGAGAGGAGGGAACCCCAGTGCCCTATTGGTGGGAATGTAAATTGGAAGTCACTAAGAAAAATGGTAGAAAGCTCCTCAGGAAGCTAAAAATAGAATTACCACACAATTCAGCAATTCCACTTTTGAGCATTTATTAAAAAAAAAACTAAAATAAATCAATATATGAATATATATGTAAAGCATTTTACTTAAGTTGAATTAGAGAACTGAAAACTACTATCAGGATGTAGTCAGTTAAGCCAATAATTTAGTAAATGTTTCACAAGTGCTCAATGACACATGAGTAGATTAAGATGAGGTACACACACACACACACACACACACACACACACGAAGGAATATTACTCAGCCACAAAAAATGAAATCCTGCTATTTGTAACCATGTAGTTGCAAATTTCACTCAGTATTATGATGGCATTATGTCCTCACTTTGCTAAGTGTAAAAAATAGACAAGAAAGATAAATACCCTGTGATCTCATTTGCATATGGAATCTTAAAAAAAAATCATGTGCAGAGATGAAAAATCCTGGTTGTCAGAGGCAGGTTTTGCAGAGGGAGAAAAGGCCAAGCGGTCAGAAAGCACAAGTTTCCACTTAAAAAATAAAGAAAATATGAGGACATTAGCAAGGATATTATATTTAATACTATATGGCATATTTGAACATTGCTAAGAGAGATCTTAAAAGTCTCAACAGAAGAACAGAGAAATGTCTGCAGGAGGATGACTTTGCCATCTAAGTAAATATTGATTCTTATGTTGTGCATGTACAATTAGGATATCAATGATATTTCAATTAAAAAGTGCCAAAGAAGGCCAGGTATGGTGGCTCATACGTGTAAGTGGCAGCCTAGGAAGCCGCAGCTAGAGCCAGAGGTCATGTAACAAGACCTAGTTCCAAAATATATAGCTGGGCATGGTGGTGTGCGCCTGTAATCCCAGCTACCTGGGAAGCTGAAGCTGGGGATTGTTTGAGTCTGTGGTATTCCTGGCAACGTGAGCCTGAGGTTCCATGGGCAAAAATAGTGAGACCCAGTCTCAAAAAAAAAAAAAAAAAGTGCCAAAGAAGGATTTAAAGGGCCAAGTTACCAAGAATTTAGAGGGGTCAAAAGAATTGAAAGAAACAAAAGTAGCCAAGATTGAAATAATTCTGTTTGAAATAATTATGGGAAAAGAAAATAAAAATGGGCTTTCCCATCATAAAATCTCATTAATTCCAGCTCAACTAATGGAATTTACCATAGATCACACTGAAGTTTATCTTTATTCAATCTCAAAGAATTATTTTGCTAAGAAGATTAATACTATAAACTATCAGCACTCTTTCAAAAGCTTTGGGGGTGAGGGCTTAATTTACCCCACTAGGAAAAGTAATAATGTTATACACAAGTAAGATTCAACATTTGCTGCCAACTCATTAAAGGCTATGCTTTCATTTATTTTTAAAGGTATTTATATTGAGATTTAAATTTCACAGTTGAAGAATCCCAACTATTTTCTTTTACTATCACTATTATAGCACACCCTAGAGATCTCAAAACTGTGAAGCAATAAAACCTTTGTATACCAACTTAAACATCTGCCCCTCTCCTGTCCATATACCTTTAAGGAATGTATATGTCCTAACTTAAACCTTACTATCTCAGCGTTAAAATAGGGGCTTGCAAGTGAGGGGAGGTTGTCCCAGTATTCAGAGATTTGTATGAGAAACAGGAGGCCTGGCCTTTCCAAACAAACTTAAAAAAAAAAAGACTCATATACAAGTAATCACTGAAGCCTGGACAGGTTTTCCAGAAATGAGGGGAAAAGAAAAAGAAAAAAAAAAAAATCACACACAAAATGACCTCTATCTAAAAATCATGCGCCAACAGGACAAAGAATTATCCCACTGGAAACAAAAATCAAGGGTTACAAAAGGGTTGTTCCATTATTTTCTTATGCCTCTTCCCTAATTTAGTAAAATCCTTCCCTCTTCTCCCCCAAATGAGCCCCTGCCCACAGCCAGCCATTTCAGCTGCCCAGCATGACTGGCCTTCCCACTTTTTATACCTCCTTGGAGGAAAGAAGCTAATCCTGCTGGGCCCAGCCTCACCACAGGGCCACCCCCAGAGGAGGGCTACTCTGACATGTGTGGGTCCCCACAAAGCCAAACAGCCGGCCCTGCCCTGCACCCCAGAAGCACACGCAAGCCGCATGCATGAATCCAAGATGCCTTACAAGAATTCCTCTGCAGTCTCTCAGCTTGCAGTGTGTCTCCTTCTCCCAGCCAACCTTACACGAGAAAATTCTGGAACGTGTTCAAAACTGTGCTCGCTGCTCTGTGGGAACTCTGACTCAGTTCTTTTCTCCGGGTTCCCTCAGGTGTATGCGTTTGAAGTTCTTAGTGGTAATGAGGACTCCAGAGGAGACTTGGGTTATTCTTGGCATTTGCTGTTAGAGGGCAACAGAGTTGCTGACAAGGGGTCTTTGTAATTGGGCGTCCCTAGGAATTACCTAAGTACCTAGTTTTATGAAGTGTGTGCGTCCCCTGTGTGAGTGCGAATCTGAAGAGTTTCTTCCTGGGAGAATAGATATAAAGGGGTGGGGAAGCCCACTGTTTTTCAATCACTGGTCTCTAAATAGTGGTGAGGCTATCATCACATCCTACTCATCTTCTCAAATTCCTAATCCAGCAACCTCTCATGCTCCCAGGAAAACCAGATTGATGCATTTTAATAGGTCAGGGGAAATTGGATCCACTTGCAACCAGTAATTTTATTACCTAATGTCACAGTTGGATGAGATGCAGGGTTTATATGTTTTTTTGAAAATCAGTATTAAGGCATGTATTTCTCAAGAACTTTTCAGTGCCAAGTGGCAGTTCAACCCTAACCACCCAGATGTAAGGGATAAAGGATAGCGGTGCTTTGGAGGGGGAAGAAATATACTGCCTCACGTGATAAACTCACATGTCATGTTTGCTGCTCTGAGACACTGTCCTACTGTGTTAAATGATGTTAGCTAAAATCTTCTCTATCACTTAGGTCCATCTTTTTTTTCTGTTGACTTGATTCTCACGGAGATGTCTTCAAATTATAGCAAAAATGGATTCTGAAAACCCCAGACTTACATGATCTACCTTAGCAACCACAAAACAGAGTATCTTTTCTTGCTTAGTTTTGAAAAATATTCCAGAAACTTAAATCTCAGAAGCAAGCACGTGCACATATGCGTGCATGCGCATATCACACACCTTCCACCATTTTCAACAACAGCATCCACATTTGAATCCCAGGTCCATCATTACACAGAGAGACTCTGACATAGACTCATGTGCCACCCATGAGATCTTGGCATGGGAAAGAGACATTTGTGTCTGTACCACATAGAGAATGGGAGTGGAGTCCTTCCCAAAGGGAAACCAGGTATAAGTGGAAGAGAGGCGAATGGGATCTGGGGGTGCAAACACCAAGCTATTTTTCAGTCAGCTCTCAAGCTCTGGTTACTTGTAGTCTACTGTTCTACAACTCGACCCATAATGAACTATCTGAATCCCATTTTTGAGAGTTTCTTCTCAGAGAGTTGTCTGAACCACTATAATAAAGCAGCATCCATTTTTATAACCACCAGCTGTAAAGGCATCTTTGCAGATGAATAAATGAATAGCCATTGGGAGTCAGTTGCCATTAACTGGGGACTCTTATACATCAATTTGGATTTACATGACTCTGAGGTTTTATAAAGTTATATAGCACTCCAGTTTTCTAAATGTAGCAGAGAATTAAAAACTCTTCCTTTAAAAGTACCTTGAAATGCTGCATTTAAAAAAAATGTATTAATACACCCCTGGAATAGCAATGTAGGAGATTTGCAGATCTTTGCCTCAAGAACACCATGAATGGTGAAAATTATTAAATATATAATAGCATGTAAGGTTTCTAGAAACTGTTCTAAGGGAATACAACTGGTCATAGGCTTGAAAATAATCATATAAAATACTAGGCCCTAATCCCTGAAACCTCAAACTGTAACCTTATGTCTTTGCAGATACGTTCAAAGTAGGACCTTGAGATGGAGAGTCTGAGCTATATTATCCAGGTGAGTCCTAAGTGCACTAAAATGTATTCCTGTAAGATCTGAGACAGAAAATGTAATATGATCATGAGGGAAGAGATGGAAGTTATAAGGGCACAAACCAATGAAAGCCAGTAGCCAGCTAGGTGGGGCAAGGAATGGACTTTCCCTTCATGCCCCAGAAAGAGAGCAACTCAGCTGATGTCTTGATTTTAGTGTGGGCTGAATTTAGGACTTCTGGTGTTCAGAAGGATAGCAGAGTAAGTATGGCTTTAAGGCACTAGGTTTGTGATACTCTATTCGACTCAAGAAGAAAACATATATACGGTAAAATACTTATTTTAGAAATTTATTTTAGAACAGCCAGAGCCTAGGGTACATGAACCACGATCCTCTTAATTCTTGTTCCCTCACCCATCCCTTGAAGGACAGGAAGTGGGTTCCTTCTAAACTCAGTCCCCAGTGAAGGCTATAGTATCTCACTGGGAGGAAGAAGTAACTACTGGAAAGAAGACGACTGGCCATTCATTTCCTGCCCAACTTTGAGATGCAAGGCTGAGTTCTCAGATCTTCACACCCTGCTGAGGGTAGGTGAGAGGTTAGTGGGAATGGTGACTGGCTATGGCTCAGCAGTCAGAAGAAATCAAGGACTGATCCATGCTATAACACATGGAACTTGAAACCTGAGGCTAACTGAATGACGCTACCACAGAAGATATTACGTGCTTCTATTCAGCATAGGGAAATCTATGGAGATAACAAATACATTTGTGTTTGCGGAAGGTGGGGATGTGGGGATGGTTGTGAAATAATGTGGAAATTCTTTTGGGGGGTGATAGCCATATTCTAAAATTGTTGCCACTTAAACTTATTGAAACATTCACTTCAAAAATAGCCCAAAGCTATTACAAACATTTTAAATTGCTTAACTAAGCTCCCAAAGAAAGGAAGCAACATTCATATAGATTAAAAAGTAATAGAGTAGTGAATGGAAAATGAGTGCAGGAAAAAGAGCGGGCTGCAGTGCTCCAACAGGATTATGGGTTTCCATTTGAACACTGAATAACAGATACTGGACACAGGAAAAGCATGAATTTGCAAGTGAGGGTTTTCTGCATGAATTTCGACCCTGTAGGCCAAGCATAAAAAGCTAAAAATGGATAGACCAAGAAATCCTACTTTTGAGTATCAAATTCATGAAGCCATCATCTGGAAAACATATACGCAATGATTATTACAGCGAGGACCTAGACATAACCTAGTGCCCACTGACAGAGGATGGGCTCCAGAAGAGGTGGAATATCCACACCATGGGGTACTTTTCAGTTACAGAGAAAGAGGAAACGTTACCATTGACAACACAATGGTGAGGAGAGCTTGAAGGAATTACGTGGAAGCAAGTCAGAAAGATAAGGAAAAGCAATGGATAATTTCACATTCATGAGTAAAATATGAGTTCAGAAGAACTGATAATAAAAAAATAATTATAAACTAGTGAACAATGATCTCTTGAAGTTTCTAAGGTTAAGGAGGTATAAAAAGAGTAGGGATTGGGAAGGAAATAAAATGTGAGGATAATCATTAAAAATAACATTCTTTTTGAAAGATAAAATGTAAAAGAAATAAATTCAACCCTGTAGTGGAATTCTTAATGAAGGTATAAACTAGAATAAATCATCTGCAAGCACAGAGTCATCAACAAATCTTATCTCAGACCAAGGCAGTATTAGGTAAGGAACAAACAAATCAACTTAGAGATATAATTTTCAACAAACTTGTGTATCTCAGAAATTTTTACCATACTTCAAAATAAGCTCACTGACAAGAGGCAAAATTTCCCATTTATAATATATATGTGGAATGAACTGTGAATGATCAAAATAGCCAGTTGGAAAATCAGAAACAGAGTAGCCAAGTGTAGCTAGAAAGTCATTTGCTTTTATGGAAAACATACCTCTGTTTCTGCAAGAGAAATTGTATAAAGTCTAGAGGCTGTTCAAATCTTTTCAGTAAACTTGTAAAGATTTTCAGAATATTATAGTAGTACTCACTGTCTCCATGAAGAGTTTCAATAATTAACCTGAAAATATATTCTTTGTTCTCAAATTAGTTTCATTGATGACAACATTGTCTTTATTGGCTTAAAATATTGGATGTCACTTGTTCCTTCACTTCTTAGAAGACAGATAATGTGACACTTCCACACTTTGCAGCACCACAGCTACGGAGTAGCAACAAGCCAGGTAGACACCATGGGTTGAATATCCTTTTGGCACATCCAGGCTCCCAAACCCCCTTCCACATCATTGGTTAGGCTGGCATGCTGCCCACTCATTTCAGGTGCCATCCAATGTCAGTTGGCTTTGTCTAAGCATTTTCTTTCTCCTACCAGTCCCACCCCTAGGACACCTAGATTCTATAGCAACACCATAAACTAAGAGCTTACAAATAAATTGCCTTATGGGCTTACCTCCCACTGCCAGCCCTTCGTAATTAAAAAAAAAAAAAAGACAAAATTTAAACCTAAGAACACCAATATAAAATTCCAGATTTTCAGCTTGAAAACTATAAAAACCCAGAACCAAATTCCTATTATGTTACAGAAAAAAAATTACCCTGAATGATGATTACCCTGAATGAATTATCAAACTAATTGAAAAGTACTCTTGGACATGGAGATGAAGTCCTATACCAACTCCATGGTAGCAACGTAATGGATGAGGTTGTGGCTATAACCACAAAGTTCCTTCTAGTAACTATGTACAAACTGAACAGCTTAATAAAAGGGGGTAGTAATTTACTATTTATCCATCCAACACTTTTTAAAATTGGTTTTATTAGATAATTGACATTTCAAGTAATTATTGATATAGTTAGATTATTATCCACAATACTTCTTGGATTTTTTTTCCCAATTCATTGACCATATCTTTGTTCATACAAGCAACTTTAAATCCCAGTAGGGCTTAGAGAAGTCTACCACTGCCTCCATGTAACCTCATGAGAAACAGATGCTAAATACTGCCTTTGAGTTAACCTTGGACTTTATCTTTAAGGAGATATGTATAATTTCTTCTTAGTCTAATTTACAAACTAACCATCTTTGAAAAACATGGTATAAAAAAACAAATGAGAAGTATAATTCTTGATATCCTACTAGAGGCTTTCTCTGCCCCTTGCACAGCTTGAAACCTTACAAATTGCAGTCATTTTACTACAAAGACAAATGCCATGTGTCAAGTTGGTTTGCATTTCACATTAGGAATGAATCAGAAGACACAGGGTGGAATAGGGTACCATGGCATGGGAGGGGATGGCATGGGAGGGGGATGGGAAGGGATGGAGCAAATATAACCAAGGAAGAATGACTGAGATAGAATGGAATTTATGTCTCAGGAAAGGACAAAAGGGGGTTGTGCTCAGTCAATTAAGCATGATGGCATGGATGACCTCAAGCTCTAGAGCACGTCTGTTAACTAATAAAACTCATCATTGTGAAGAAATACCCCTTCACCAGTTGATGTCATATAATAACAACCCAACTTCCCCAAAGCTTACATTTAGCAAATACAAAGGTTTGTTTTAGAAAAGTTAATTTGGGGTCTGACTGACAGGCAAATTGAATTCTGTGGGAAGATGTGGGTCAGAGAGAGCAGTCATGGTAAAAGAGGTGCTATGTAATCAAAGTGCATCAAAAAGAACCAAGACTGTATCCAAGAGGGGAATGTGTCCGACGGCAAACGGAAAGAAACATCAAGAACATGGAATAGAGAACTCTCTCAAGCAATGCGAGGCACAACTCACAAAGTGATGAAGACCTTGGCAGCCAGCTAACTAAGGAAAGAGTGAAATTTTCATCTGACAGCACACACAAAGTTGTGCCTAAAACAAAAAGAGGGTATATTCTTCCAAAATGGACAACAGTACCCATGACGCACGTAATATGTTAGTATTTATTACATCAGTGTTAGCACAGACTGACCGTAAGCATTACCACCTGAATATATACCTGAATACCCACCTTTTCCATAATTTTGCATCATGCCTTTTCTCTCCAAGTGACTTACTGAGAGTCAAGTTTTCAGGATCAGTGGCAAAGAAGAGACAGCCTTGGGAAGGAAAAGATGCCAATATCACGTCTAAACCCCAATTCAATAAAGAAAGGAAAGAAAGGCTGCCACCCCACCTGCTTGATTGCATAACAAAGCTACCTTTACTCAGGATCACCAAGAGTTTCCCTCATAGTTCCAAGCTCACACATCCTCTTGGATGTACTGGACAGATATGCCCAGATTTCCTACATCATTTGTCTTTGGGAAGGAAGAACCTGACCTTATGACTTATGATTGGCTTTTTAAGGCCAAGGAAGTTGGTTTTCTGACACAAATCAGGAAGATAAGAGACTACAGCTGACCCCCCATCCTGCTGATTGCTATTCCTTCATAATTTCAAAAGTCACTCTACTAAGCACTGTGGGCTTGCACTTTATCACAGCAAGACCTTCAAATATCATCCTGTAAGTGGACAGCTAGTCTGGACAGCTAGTTGCATTCTCATTTGGCTGATTAATTTAGGAGAGTGTTTTGTTCAAGTTCTTACTCTCAGACATCAAATTTGACTCCTGTTGAGTTTCATGGTGGTATATATAACTGCTATGTTAGACTGCAATTGACTGGTTAATTTCATTTTACCTTCCACCAAGTACAGCTTATACGGCCATTCATGAGAACATGGTAGTTGGGTTTTTTTTCATATTCAAGAGGTTTTACTCTCCTATTATGACAAAGTAACACTATTTTCATCAGAATATCAAGGGTAGATATATGCCAGCTGTATTCAAGCAGTAGTGAAGAAAAGCACAGTCTCAGACTCAAAGCACAACAGTCATTCAATGCTGAAAATCTACCCTGCTGCCTCACCTCTGCATTCACCATTGTTACTGTATTCATTTGGTACCCCCAACCCCCTTGTGAACACAGGGATACTATCAGTTCCTTCAAAGGGCAGGGGCAAAGAACTTCCAAGGCAGCTCCTGCTCCTCAACCCCTGAGAGAGAAATCTGTGTCTAGCATCACATTTCCTCATGATGGTGTGACATATATATGAACCTCCAAGTCAGGACCCAGGGGGAATGGGCCCCCACAGAAGGATGTACCCTTCATAGCTCCCCTCTCCACCCTCTCTACAACTGCCTCCTCTACCCCACTTAGCACTTACCATAATGATCGCTTCACACACAAAATTCATAGGTTTAGTTGTCTACAAGATAGTCGTTTTTTTTTTTGTCTCCCTTGAAATCATGTCATACATGAAGAGAAAATAGCATTTTCTGTCTCATATTCCACAAAAATCTATTATCTGCCTTCCTTCATCATAGCAAGTGTGCCTCAAATAATAGTTGAGGAAGTCAGACTAATGTACCTTATTTCTGATGATCAAGGTAATAAGCTGCTCCTGTGTGTGGCCTTCTACCCTCATTTGTTGGAAGTACTGCGTATCTCAGTATGACAGAACATGACCATATCTGTAGCCAGGATATTCAACAAGGTATGGAAGTTAAGATGAAGTCACTGGGGCAGGCCTAATACAGCATAGCCTGTGTCTGCAGAAGAACACACACATGCTCAGAACAGGACACAGGAAGATGCAGGAGGTGGCCACAGATAAACCAGGGAAAAGGAGACCCAACTGAAAGCTTATAGAAAAACCAGCCCTTCCAACACCATCATCTCAAACTTCTGGGCTCAAGAACTGTGACAAAATAGCTGGCTTTTGGGGATATGGAAACAATCCAAGTGCCCAAAAACAGACAGATAAAAAAAAGTGTGGTATATGTACACAATGGAATATTATTCGGCAATCAAAAAGATAAACTTGTGTCATTCATGCAACACGAATGGAGTAAGAAGAAATTATTCTATCCTAAATAAGTCAGAAAGAACAAGAAATACTGGATGGTCTCACTTATATGTGGGATATAGCAAAACCAAACAAAAGGACAAGTTAAAATCAAACTGATAACAGAACTAAAGCATATAGCAAGGGAAGACAAAAATCAGGGTGGAATGAGCACAAGGAATCATGATGACTGTTCACATGTGACAAGGTGGTGAGAGAATTTGGGGATATACAATGATGTAAGAAAAAAATATACAATCAATGAAAATTTTTTTTAACCTGGCTTAGAAACAACTCAGTCTGTAATTGCTATGGCAACCCCACTCAAGAATGATGTCAGAAATTGACATTCTCATTGTATTCTAAGCAGCAGCTAAATATTCACAAATAAAGGCAAGAAAAATACTTTTAAAAAGATTCTATATAAGTGCCTATTTTGTGTCAATAATGAGAACAGGCAACTTACAGATACTATATTCATGGCAACAAAACTATCTCAGAAATATTAATGTTTTGCACATTTACTGATAAGGAAATGCAAAATTAAGGAGAACAGAAAACTTACTGTGGTTGGACAGCCTCTCACAGAAACAAGGCAGTGAGTTAACAACCTAGAATTGTATGTGAAACACATAATACTTGAGTCTAACCCCCACACTATTTACTGTGTTCAATACATAATCAGGCATTTAGTCTACCTCCATGATTTAGTTTCTCCATGTGTAAAAAAATAAAAAGATCCTACTATGGGAACAGAAATAGAAAATAGAAAAGGATAAATTCCCAAACTAATTTAAAAGATACTTTGATGACTCTAAAATGGAGGAAGTAAACCAAAGACATGTTATTACTTAAGCCACCTTTGCAACTACCCTGCAATGACAAAGCAGCCTCTACAAGCAAGTGTCACAGTGTTCTCAGCTTTAAACTTTCCCCTTCCACTATGAAAAATCAATCACTTGTGTTCAATCTCTCCATGCAAAGTCAACCTCACCAACCAAGCACAGGGAGGTACCCCACATACAGGGGATTAGTATTCATCACCTCTGAGGAGCAGCCACCATCATTCAAGTTAGTTATTAAATATTTAGTGTCAGTAATCCAGGCTACAGAGAAAAGACAAGATTGTACTTTCTTAAAGGGCCTGGAAAACATAGTGAAGGCAGCCAGTCAATCACAGGAGTTCTGACAACCTCATTAAAGGTGCTGCATGAAAAACAGGCTTTGAATCTTATCCACCTGATCTCTTCCCTTTGGGCACTAGTTGGGACATTCTTGTTTGAATTTTAGAACTAGCTTGAAGCAAAACTCACCACCAAGGAAAAAGCAGAAATCTAACACCCAATTTGCTTTATTACCAATTCTAACTGCAACTTATGGCGATGCCAGGAGACTGGAAACTGCATCTGTCAAAACGTAGTAGACTCCATGCATGCCTTCTCTCCCCTGCAAAACAAAAACAAACAAAAACTGCATTACTTCACTGGCATCTATATGCTTCTAAATAGGACACAAATACAACTGCAACAGGCAAAGAGAAAATATCTGCAGGTTAAGTCCTCGAAACCAGTACTGGCCATTCAAGCTTGGGCATCCAATGGTGGCTCACATGTTCAAATCAAGTCTCTGCAGAAATCAGCGTGGACAGGACTGACCTAATCGCCCTCAAACTGAGGCGGTGGTGGATTTGTGAAGTTTAAGTTGGGCGCATGCGCTCTCGAGCAGCTTCCTAGCTAGGGGTGAGGCCCTTCACCCTTGGGGCTGAGGCATTGTCAGGAGCACTCACTCTGTAGTTGCCTGCACTTTCTGAGTGTCCCTGAGTGTGCACAGATTTCAATTTTGGGTTTGTTTATTTGTTTTTGTTTTGTTTTGTTTTGTTTTTTTTCAGAGACTAGGTCACTCTATGTTACCCGGGATACCCAGGACTCAAGCGATCCCCAGCCTCAGCCTCCCAGGTAGCTGGGATTACAGGCGTGCGCCACCACGCCCAGCTATTTTTTAAGACTATGTCTTCCTATGTTGCCCCAGGCGGTTCTCAAACCCGTAGATTCAAGCGATTCCCAGTCTCAGGCTCGCTTCCTAGGCTGGTATTAAAGGCACATACCACCACGCCAGGCAGGGCAAAGATTTCATTTTTAACAGCTGTGTCCAGTTGCAGCTCTACCTCACTCCCGTCGTTGTTGCTCACTCCATTTCCGATGAGTCAGAGACACGCTGACCGTGGCACAGCAGAGGCCAGGATGCCACGCCCCACCACAGTAGAGCTGGGTGCTGCTGACTGCAGGCAAGCAGCATGCTCACCAGCCAGTGGTAGTGCCCGCACCCCCATCCGGGTAGTTCTTGTCAGTTCCAGCAGTCAAAGAATGTCCGAGTCCTCAGCAGGTTTACAGGCTCTCTCAGGGACCCCGATGCACAGACGCACCAAGCAGAGGAGGCAACGGGGACGTGGGGCTGGGAGACAGGTGAGCCCTCTCACTTCCCAGGAATCTTCGCGTTCTTCCTCTGGCTTCTTGCACTTTCCCCTCCCATGAAGTGACAGAGCACCCTTTTATCCTCACCTCCCAGGTTCAGGTGTGCCCACTCACATATGTGTACACCCACGGGGGTGGGGGTATGTGGGCAGTACCACAGATGCTGGTCATTAAAGGCTAATGGCAACAGAAGCCTGACCAGATCAGAGTCCCTCCTTCTGCTTCCTTAGGCAAACCTGGGTCTGGCCTCCTTGTCTACAGTGCTGCTTGTGGCTTGTCCCTACAAGTCTCAGGCATCCTGGTCCAACAAGGACACCACGCAAAAGTATGTGATCACATGACCATGGCACGTGTGGTCAAGGCCACCACTTACTGATGGTTGGAACACACCACCCTCCCGAGCTCCATCAAGCTGAGCTAACTTCATCCCAGCCCCCGCTGGGCACACTATGATGATGTCATGGCTTGATGATTTCTCCAGATTTCGCTGACTGGCCTATGATAGTGGAGGGTTCCCTTCCTCTTTTCCTGACCCCAGCAAATATTTCCCATTGTCTACAGATGAAGAAACGGAATTAGCTCAGCTAAGAACCACCCTTAAATTAATGGATATCTTGTCTGCAATCTTCTCCAAGTCTGAACTGCACCTTTACATGAAGGTCCTATAGAAGGATAGTGCTGAGGTCACACACCTGTCATTGGGCTGGAGAGCCCGTTACTATGACCCTACATTCCAGTGGGACAGATGGTGGTTGCAGGGTGAATGGAGTTGGCCAGGCTTTTGCCGCCATTAGCCTACAAAATCAGCACCTGTAGCACAGCATCGCCCCCATGACTATGTGACCCAGTGGGTGTGCACATGTCTAAGTGTGCACACCTGGGCCTAGGAGACAAGGCCTAAAGGGGCAGCATCACCCTGGAGAGAGAACACAGGGAAAGCATGAGCATGAGAGAGTGTGATGACTCCTGGGGTGCTGGAGGTCTAGCCTGCCTCCCAGCCCCCCACCCCCACCCTGGTCCTTCCCTTCATGGCATGTCTTATAACTGCTAAAACCAATAAAGAACCATGCAGATTGGTGAGCCTGATGCTTCCCCCTACACTTGGCGATAAACATTAGTTGCATTACAATTGGCAACAAGGACTGCATGGTTACCCAATGGTCTGCATAGATGTCAGGGTTTGATGCAAACAGAGAAGACATGCCAGGTAGCACAGATGGAAGGACAGCTCAAATCATACAGGTTTGAGATATGGTTCTACTACATAGCCATAGCCACTGTTTCTTTAAATCACATGCATAGTTCATTCTGAAATAAATGCTTGAAACTTATGCATGGACCAAGATACACAAGTAATAATCAGCAAGTAAACTGTATTTTCTAAGACAATCACACACAGACACAGACACAGGATGAATCAGTGTAGGCAGCATCATTACACACATGTTTGCTAAGTATTGCCTAGAAATCAATCTTTTGAAAAAACAACTGCAGGGAGAGAACCATTCTCACTGAAAGATTATTAGTACATCTCCATGCTAAAGCTACATCGCTCAAGGGAACTGGAGAAACTGGTGACTTTTTATTTCAAGTGTCATTTAGTATTCCCTTTATTGTTCTGCTTTCATAGATTCTGACACTATAAAGAACTTGAGATGAAAACCACCTGATGCTAGAGATAAAAGTCAAAAAGTTGCAATAAGGACAAAGACCTTGAACTTGGTTTTGCTGACAGGGGAAACAGGGTGTTAAACCCACTTGGCCTTGACAACAAAACAAATCATGCCCACTGGCTAGCCTCTGATCCTCATTTCCATGCTCTGAAACAAAGGTGTTCTAGTCCAAATGGTGCAGGATGGTCAAAACAAAACTCCCTCACTCCTCCAAGGAAAAAGTTTCTCTAATCACTTCTTAGATTGCACTGAGTTGCTTTTGCAAATGAAGCCTGCACTTTCCTGCTCAAACAGAAGCTCTGTTTCAGAAGCAGCATGAAAAAAAAAAAAAAAAGTAGTTAATGTGACCGGGGCTTGGGTTGACTTGCTTTCGCCCCAGGGTCCAGCTTGGGACTGAATAGCATCTGTGTGGCCGGTTTCCATGGTCTGCTGCATCATCATATAGCAAAACTGAATTGTTTTGACGAGAGTCAGTGAATAGGCTATGTTTGGACAGACTGGGTCTGTTTTTAGCCATTAAAAGGGGCCATTAAAACTGCTGAGCTGTCATTAGAGCACGTTGGGAGGTGCCCGAGACAAAGCAGCGAGGAGCAGATTGGCTTTCTGCTTCCAGAGGCCTTAAGTCAGGGAGGATGGTGGCCTGTCAGGCGGCTTCCCCTTAATGGCACAGAGCAGGCCTGGCACTTAGTGCAGGTGCGAATGAAAGGAGCGCAGCTTGAATGAGACTCTGGACAAGCGCTCTGGGGGACAAGAAAGGAGAAAGGAAACACAGCATTGAGCGTCAAGGACTGGTCAGCAAATTGGATCCCGTTCTCTGCATTCACTGTCTGCATTACAGCAAGACCTCATTAACTTGGAATAATTGGGAGGAGAGTGTCAGGCTTTCCAAGTCAGAATAAGAAATTCTCCAATATTTTTTGGAATGCTGCCATTGGATTACTTCATAGCCCCCGGCGAACAATAGTGATTAGCCAAAGAGCCTATTTAATATTGAGAGTCCAAAAGAACAATCTGTAATTAGCACGCCATTGCTGCTATGCAAATATTAAACTTCATCTTTTTGTTTTTGTTTGAAGATTTCTTCAGTAAGATAAATACTGTCTCAAGTTCTTTTTATACTCTTGATTTCATTGGTAAAACAAATTAAAATATAAAAATAAAATATGTCACTAAAGCAAGCTTTAGTTCTGCCTCCCTATGAATAGTTCCAAATACTGAATAATTCCAATATTCTGAATTATAAATTAGTGAGTCCCATTATGTCAAATATTATTGTATCCTGAAACAAGAGAGACTTCTGTGATTCTGATGGAGATCAGAAAAGCAATGTGTATGTTCATCTCCTTTTCTTTCCTCCCTAACTGGTCTCTTCTTTCCATATTTGAATATACTTCCATGTTTTTTCTTCTTAATGACACTATCTGCCTAGACTTTATGCCCTTTTCAAGAGATCCTTTATTGTTTTCCTCTTCTTACAAAAATTAGATATTTTGTCCTCAAAAGTGATCAATGGAAGTTGATCAACTTCTACTCATGATTTTTCATTGAATTAAATAGGTTGATATCATTGATATCATTGTTTGTATCATAACAGTATAGTGTCCCCCCTCTTTCAGGAGAAGTTGCCATTGTGAACCGGTGATAATGGCTCATGTCAAAAAGACCAGATACAAAAAGTGCTGGTGAGGATGTGGAGGAGGAACCCTAGAACACTGATAGAGGGAATGTAGCCAGGTCCAATCCTAGTGGAAAACAGCATAGAAGTTTCTCAAAAGACTACAGTGGATCTGCATATGTCCCAGCAATTTCACTCACATGTGTCTACCCAAAGACTCCAAACCTAGATTTGCTGAAAAAACTGTCTACATTTCTGGCTTTCCTTTGTTATACTTCCCATCAGTGTAACACTCCTCATAACTGCTGAAAGTATTCTGTCTTTAGGAATCCCTGTATTCAGTTCTTTTCTTTTTCACCTTCCTGCTTATGCTAGGGGTTAGGACAGTAGTCATTTTTAGAGTGTTCTCCACCAAAGAGAGAATGCTTCTACTATCTTTTTTTTTTTTTTTTTCATTTAAATGAGAAGGGCTGGATGTTGGTAGAAATCTTTCATCAGATTAAAGAAGCACTATTCTCATTTTAGATAATTCAGTTTTCTCTTTTCAATAATGAACAGGGCTAAATTTTATTAAGTAACCAGTCCAGCATCTATTAGGATGGCAAATTTAATGATTATACAAATTCTGACAAGATAGAGCCTCAATATCCCAGATTACATCCCAATTAATAGCACAGATATTAATAAGTTATTCTACTAGCCTGACTAGATAAGCAAGATGGACAGCATCTAAGACAAGTATATCCTACAGTTTTCCCAATACATCCTTTGATAAAGCAGGTATTCTGTGAATACTCTAAACTGGAAAATCCAAATCACATCCTGAATAGCTACTGGTTCTAATAAAAACAATCTCTGCCACCTCTTCTCCTCCCAAGTGAAAGGGATATAGTCTAAATAATGGGTCTCTTGGTTAGGGTTCCTGAAAAAAATATGCTGCCCAACTTAATCTGAATTTCAGAAAAACAATGATTCATTTTCTAAATGAATGAAACCCAGTATTGCATGGGACATACATATGCTCAAAAACAATTCACTTGTTCTCTAGATTCACATTTACCTGGGTATTCTGTATATTTCCTAGGCAACATGACTCCAGGTAGCTGTCTGTTCTGCTCAAAGGAAGGTGCCAGATCAGGGAATGTGCCACTTGCTGCCGTTTGGCTGGCCAGTGGACACCAAGTAGTGGCAGAAACTCTCATCAGTCTTTGAGAGGGAAGCACATGTTGTCAGTGATAAGCAGTTTCCATCCTACCTCAAGCCCACTGTGGCACAGGAGTGACTAGAGAGGAAAGCTGGATGACATCCATGGAATGAGTCATGCTGCACACTCGGGCTCTGACAGCATCCTCTAAGATGAAACACAAAGACTGATGTTCTCTGTGCCAATCCAATTAGCCCATCCTTATGCTGCTTTTCCAGAATTTCTTGACCAGCTGGACCAATTTTTGCCACTGCCCAGTGAATATTCCTAGCTCTAGCCAATTCTTTGTGCAAACAAAGCGAATGACCGCACATACTGTTCACAACTCTTAGTGACACAGGACTCTCCTTCACACCATCCTCGTGGGGACCCAGTGCAGCAGCGATTCACTCCACACTTTCACCACTCAAGGGCACTTTGACCCATTAGAGAAGCAGTTCTGAGTAGTTCCATTTCATGAACTGGTTATACAAAAAATATTATGAAGTCATTTTGTGAGCTGTTAAATCACAAGACATAGATATCTACTTTATGGAAGGATGGAATTGATTGCCTTCTAATTTGAACCCAGATCTGATCCCAAGTATTATTTCTATTTTTTTATAATTTATATATACATATATATTTCACATCTTTGTATTCTTCAGGGTTCACCTATCACTTCCTCTCCCTGATCACTCACACCCATCCCTCCCCCCCAACCTCAGCTGCATCCTTTAGCTTGGTTGTTAGCTTGCTTTGACTTTTCCTCAAAAAGGCCTTTTGCTTGTTTATCCTAAAACCCCTTTATTAGTGGACCTATTGGTTTCTGTCTTTTTCTTTCTGACTTGTTCTGCTAATATGTATTATTTTTAATCACACAATGAACCACTTGACTTCCTGATCTCATGACTTGATTGTACACAGGTACCAGGTAGTTCTGACTGTACAGACACTGGGTGTCCCTGATCAGTCAGGCTCTCATCTCTTTTAGGACCAAGTAGGCCAAGAACTGTTGATAATGATGACTACTTATTTCCTGCATTTCTGACTCTGTTCCAGAACCTGATCTGTCTATGCTACAATATTCCTATGGGTGTTTGCAAGAGATGTCTCCATAGCACTTTGATCTATATGGGCATATGGGTGCTTCAGCAGCTGCAGATCTGCAGGGTGACACAGATTGAACACAGCAGCAACCTGAACCCACTGCTGCAGAGACTTCTTGATTTGGAGCCAGATAGTCTTTGAGAGTCACTCAAAAATGAGTGAGAACAGTAATCTCAGTATGGTCCACACTGACACCAAAGCTCAAAGAGGTCCACGAGGGAGAAGACACAACAATTTGTCCCTTACATTAGAGGAGTGACCTGGTGTGCCCATAGTGCTGGTGTAAAAACTTCCAAGGTAAAGGCGAATGTGTTTGTTTATCACTGCTATGCAGTACACTGCCTCAAGCTTTGGGGTTGAAAACAACATTTGCTTATTAGTTTACAATGTGTGTAGTTGAAGACTCACTGAACTGGGTTCTGTATTTCAGGATCTTACCATGTCGCAAGCCAGTGTGACCAGGACTGAGTTCCTATCAAAGGCAAGAAGGGAAAATCCACTCCCATGCTCCCTCAGTGGTTAGCAGACTTTCTCTTCATGCAGCTATTTAGCTGAGCCCTCATTTTCTGGCAGCTATAGGCTTGATTTCCATTCTAAGATCGCAGAAGCTTCCCAGACAAGAGGAGGGGTTCCTCACATGGCTATTTGCTTCTGTAAAGCAGTGAGAGGATATGTTTCTCTTCAGGGGTCCAGTTCCCCCTTATGGACTTTCACATGATTAAATCTGACCCAACCAAGATGAACTTTTTTTTATTAACTCAAAGGCAAGTGGTTTCAGACCTTAATTAAACCTGTAGAAATTCCTTCACCTTTGCTACATAACAATCACAGGGGTGAAATGCAATCATCTTCACTATGTTTTGTAATCACTGGTGAAGGGTACCTGTAAATGTTATTTATAAAATATTGGGAGCAATGAAATTACAGTAACAAACTTGACTTGGGAATTTTCTTTTCAGAGGTTTGGAAAATTTGACTGGAATCCATGTTTGCATGTTTAACAATTTTTCACATGTCCACATTTTAATCACTAGCAGAATTTGAATATTTTGTTTGATCAAACAGCTTAAGAATTTGAATGTTTAACAACCACAGGTGACAGTGAATATCTGGTGCCACACAAAAAGATCACCAGAACATTAAAATACGTGCAATAATTTTATAAATATCCACTGATTTTTAAAATTCCAAAGTCTTTTTTTGTTTGTTTCTGGAAATTCTTTAAGGGTCCTCTGCAAATCTATTTTTCTTGCCAACAGTCTCCCATCCTCTCACTATGGTATCTATTACTTTTTATCTCATAGTTCCCGCAGGCCCCCAGGAAATGCCTATACTCTCTAAATGGCAAATGTTTCCTTCTAGAAGGCTATTTGGTTTCATCATGGCTTCATTTCCTAACAGTGGGACCAGATTTTTTACAGTAATGTCTCCATTTCAGTTTTTCATATCATGTAAGAAATTTACATTTGAATTCTGTGACTAAAGGTAACAAAACATTTGAGTCTTGATTTCTCATCAAAGATATTTTTCTCCATCTTTGTTCCCTGCCACTTTCTTATATCTTCACTTAGTCAGGTGGAAAACTTATTTTTTGCCCTTAAAGGGGTAGCTCTTCCAGGGTCCCATCTTTAGAGTCTTCGTTGACATCCCTGCCTCCTACAGACTCAAGGCCACATCTTCCCTCTCTCCAACAACCATACACCCTCAGCCCTGTGCTTTTAATTTGTGTTTGGAGCTGATACATTCTAAGTCTCCCCAGTATCAAGTCAAATGCTCACTACCATGGGTCCAGACCCTTGTTCTTAAATGCTGTGCATGTGCTGAAATAGTATTAAACATTACCCCACTCTGCCATGCTCCCAAAGTTGGAAAGCTGGATTGTATATTCAGAAGTACTAATGGCACATAGATATAAAAACAATGTTTTTATGTTTATATGAAAATGACTCAAGTTTGGAAGCATTGTTTATTTCATGGTTTTCCCTGAAGCCAAGACCCAGACCTGTGAATACTGAGCAAAGAAGGAGCCCACTCACAGTCCACTCACAGGATTGAGAGTCTCTGTACAAATGGGGAAGAGCCTCACCTATAAATGAGTCTAACTCCAGAGAGGGAACTGGTACCTCCTTGTTCAACATCCCAGTATCTTCAGCATCTTCCCATAAGAAGATGGCAGGACTCCTGTGACCTGGATTATCAAAACCAAGTAAAGAGTTAGACATGTCACAGGATGGTCAGTTTTCTCTATCATTTAGTACTAGTTACTCAAATCATACTATTACTATTCAAACAGTAAGCCAGGTGCTATTTGGAGTTATTTTATACACTTTATTGTTCAAGTTCCTTATTCACTGAGTTGAAGAAAGGGAAATGACTCTAGGTAATGTACACGGACCTGATTCAACCAGTTGAAAGTCTTTAAGAGTTGACCTCATAGAAGAAGAGTAACTTTAACTGTTGTCTGAGAGTCTCCAGCCTGCCCTTTCCAGTATCTGACTTCTTCATGTCAGACTTGTCTCGCCAGCTGCCAGCTCCTTGTGGGAAATGTTATGATGTCTATCTCCTACTGGTTATTTCCCTGGTTGGCTCCTAACTAACATTAGGGCAGCTATACTGGTTTCCATTTTATGTCCATATCAGGAAAGTATTCACTGAGACTTGTCTTTACTATCTTTTCAAAAGAGACCAAGATTTCACCACCCTCCCTTAAGAACCTTCATGGAGAAGTCGCCCATGAAATAGGTGTTTTATTTGCAAGGAGTCTACCATGTACTTTCTGGAAATAAGGACAATTGATGTGAGTAGCCTTTCAGGGCTGGGCTTCAGGAGAGGGCAGGAAGCACAACTGCTGCGTCATTTTGTGGGAAGCAGTCCTCTAAGAACCCCATCTGCCATTATAGTCAGCCTTCTCTTCCCACCCTTAATCCATGAAGGAAACAGGAATGGCATAACAACACAAAACGGAAAGCAAGCATGAAACCAGGGCTAGGCGTATAAAGCATAAGAGGCTGCAACTACTTCTTTAAGGCCAAGAGAAAAGGAGACAGCAGGAAATGTAATAGCTGTCCATAAATGCCTCCCAGCATGAGTGAAAGAGGGACTGACAAGGTTAGGGGTACGCGGTGGGGCAGGAGGGGATGGGTGGTAGATGCCAAGGTGAGGTATAAAGTCTAGAAGTTTTGGAAAGAACAGTTTAGACAATGGAAATAAAAACATTTCTGAAGGTACACAAGGAGAGAACGTGGGTCACATGCATCTCAAGATACAGCAACGGTGAGATGAGACATCACCTCATCTGACAAATAGCCAAGTGGGAGGGATACAAATGCCGTTTGATTGAAGCTATGCAACGTGACATGAAAACATGCAACAAAACAGAGCAAAACCTCTAGAAAGAACTTCATTTTCAACATTTACATAAAATAGATGTGAAGTATCAGCATTTTTTGGGGGGGGGAGACTGATTCTTCAGTCTTTCCCCCAAAAGCTGTCACCCCCAGCCTGGCCATTTAGCTGCAACTACACCCAGAGGCTTGTTAGAAACAGATGCTCATGCCTCAGCTCAGACCTACTTATCAGAGCCTACATTTCAACAAGTTCCCTTGGTGACCTATATGTTCGGCAACATTTGCAACCTCGGTGAGCAAAAGGCAGTGCTTATATGCATGTGTGACCCTAAAGAACTGAAAAGACTTAAGTGAAGACATTTCTGGAATGGAGAATGTTCTTGTTTAATTATTTTGTGCTACTGTGATTAAGCATGACATGGTCCCCTGGTTAAGGATGCTACTAATGTCAGCATTTACACCCACAGCATTTCAACTGCATAGATTCTGTGTGCAATTAGTTACTTTAAGTTTGGTTTTCATTAATAATCTAACGATTTGTTTTTAACGTGCTGTCAGTACGGTGAGCATGGCCAGAAGTCATTTGGATAGGAGAAATACTTATTTTTTAGAAGTCAGGGTCTCCAGAAGTTAACCACTGTATAGCTTGTCACTGCATGGCCTTATGGGAGGTTAACCAAGGAGCATTGGACCACTGACATGTGGCCTTGCAGAAAGAGGTTGGGTGCTTTGATCGCAGGGTCCTAGGAGGGGGAGGGGGAAGCACAACCCCCAGGAGGGCCACCTGTCAGTCATGTACACTTTCTTGAATATTTCATTTCTGCAAGTGTCAGTTTACCTACTTGAAATAGAGAAATTCTGATGCCCAGCTTCTAGATGAGAAACATTGGAGGATCTGGGGAACTACTAAGGACATGAAAGGGTAGGGGGTAGTTGGATCTCAATGTCCATTTATGAGCCACCATAATCTGACCAATTCTGGTCGTGACAGTTGTTTTCAAGTAGAATCCTTTTGTCCCTAATTTTCAGGAGTTAAAAAGATGTCCTGTTCAAGCTCTCCTTTAAGAATCAAATGCAGCCTTAACTGTTTGGAAACCTGGATCCTTGACAGAAATTCAAGTGGCAGGAATGTTTTGCACCATTGTCTGACTTGTGTTTTGTCAAAGGAAAGAGGAGTCTTTGCCCTTAAAATTACCCCTGAGGGCTCAGCATTTGATACCCTCTCTGTGTGTTCTAAGGAGATAGAGTCATGGCCACCAGTCTTATAAACATGTCTGAATTCTTAAACCAGGTTCTCAAGTTGATGTTCATATATATCTTGTTATTTGTGCCACAACAGCCTTAATCTATGTATATATCTATGACACACATTTGTATATACATATATATGGAAACATATCAATATTACATATATATACATATACAAATGGCCAGCATTTAATAAGTGAAAGTTAAACTTAAAAATCTAAATACCTCATAGCTTAAAAAAAATCAGATCTAGTAACCTTAACTTCAATTATCAAGATTATTTCTCTGGAACCAAACATGCCTACCTAGGTGCCAGGTACCCTAAATCCATTCTCACAGACCACTCATTAACTCAGCCTCTAGACTTCTGACTGAACAAGCCCTGACCCTTCTGATTTCCCAGTTTGCCTTAAGTTGCTCTGAAGTGATGGGTAGGCATCTATATTAAGTTCAAGCTATCTACCTCTGAGCTGTGCTGGTTAATTATTAAAATCCTATTGCCTCAGGATGACAGGGAGTCGGGGAGGCTTGCCAGGGCAGGGGTGGGGAGGGGCATGAGACTGAGCCCTGAGCATAAATGAATAAGTGCTCAAGTACAAAGGCCCCCTGAGCTGTGTTTGGACCTTATTCCATCTCACAAGGGCTAATGCAAGATTCTTCTCCTGAAAAAATCTTATGCATGTCACAAACTCAGGAATATTTGAAACAATAAAAATATTCCTTTGTTTCACACTGACTCATTGCCCTGGCACCTTCATTATCCAAGTGAACTCATTCTTCTCTAGTTTTGATTGTTTTTCCTGGCTCAGCGCTATCACTTTCCCGAACATGAGGGATCAACCTTGCTGAGGGAACAGGACCTGTAAGGTGGCACTGCGCGATTACAGAAGGACCCCTCTCTGCAGTGCCCCAGCTCTGCTGGTACAAACAGAACCACATACATCAGCACTACCTCTCGGCAATCCTCTTCAGAAAGGTTTCAACCTAGCATGAAGCACAAAATGACTTTGGATTTGATTATTCACATGCCTTCACTTCAGTATATGTATTCCATGAAATGAATTCAGACAGCCAGCCTTTGGTTGAACAAACAATAGTTTTTATGAGAAAAATAAAATTTACCACAGAGAACAGACCAGTGTGCCATTAATCACATAGATCCATGGAAAAGGTGCCTGAAATGGGGTTTTGACACACTTTTCCCCAAATTTAATAAATGCCATTGGAGTCAAGATAATTGTACGGGGATTTGTTCTTGATTTAATTAATTAAAGTCTATGAGCTGTTATCAGAGTTGACAATAACAACTCAGATTTGTTCCAGTTGCTAAAATGCTGACGGGAGCACATGGCTTTGTTTGACTCTTCGGGCCCACACAGAAGGGCTTATGAGGAATGAATTCGGGATTAGCCACTGGCTCTGGGGATGCATGCAGGAGTTGATGGAATGTGACGGGGGAAGTGTGATCTGTGCCAACTACTCTAACATTGATTGTCTTATTACTGCTAGCAAGAAGCTAAATAAATAGACTTTACATGTCCTAAATGAGAGGGAAATATCTATAACTAGTGGGACTCAAAGTATGTCCCAGGCAGCACACAGTTTTGTTGTGCCCACCCCTACGATGGGCACTGAGGACTCACAAATCCTGTTTTCTAAGACTAGACAATGTAGTTAGAAGAGGCAGGAAGAGTCAATATTCTCTCAGCTTTGCCATTAGCATCAACAAAGTAGGAAGTCTGAGATCTTCAAGGCAAGCATGTGCCCAACATATGGCAAAAGTTCAGTAACTGTGTTAGTAGGATGGATGGATGGATGGATGGATGGATGGATGGGAAATTACATGCTTATAAAACACAGAAACTCTTTCTTATTAATAAAGGCGGAAACCCAAAGGTATAAGGTACATACTTGGCAGGCTCTGTGAAACCCTTGATTGCCAGATTCCATCTGCCCAGGGCCATCTGTAAAGCTATCCACTCTCTTTCCTTTAATACACTGACTTTAACTGTCAGTCTATCATCTTTATCCCTTGATGATTTTATGAGTTCAAAGAAAAGAAATAAATATTTTGTTCTGAAAAAGCTTAGATTCTAATATTCAAAATGTTTTAAAAATATACAAAGACGGCGATCTTAAGTATTTCCCAGGGTAGTATGCTAGAAGTTTACTCTTTGCTGTTTTAAGTTTCACATTCACTGAGGTGCAATCCTGAAGAAAAATTCTTTAAAATGAATCTTGATATATGTAAATAGGTTATTCACCTCTAATCAACCCACCATCATCTGAAGAAATTGCCTTACCTTCCTTTCTTGGTTTCTGGGAAATGACTGAACTTGGAATGCATTCCACAAAAATAGTTTTGCACAAAATCAGGACCCTGGGGGCACAATCCAGATGAGGAGCATGGTGCGTGACAACCCTCATGCCTGTCATCAGAGCCCCGTTCCCACCCAGATAAAGAAATTCACCCACTCCAAGAGGGGATTGACCTAACAAATCAAGCAAAATGCAATGAACCCCAGTAGTTAGAAATTTTGAATTCCTGATGATACCTGGTTGACCCAAATCCCTTCCTTGCTATTTCCTAACACAATGTATGAATTTGCTATTTGGAAGACAATTTTTTTCCCTCATTGTTATTTTCTTCTCAATCCAGTATAAAAAAAAAAATCACAAAATATATTCACCTTCTCAATGTAACATTGACACAAAAGTAGGCTTTTTACCTTGTCTTCAAAGTAACCATGTGTTAACTACTCTGTTGTCCAAACTGGAACAATTCAGATTGCATGAGGATTGTTCAAGTTTAATGAAACATGATGGAGAAACAGCCAAGATGGCGGCACCATTAGACTGATTGTTTTCTGTAGACATTCAGGACACATGAATAGTAATGCTTCTCTTCGTAACTCCTGCTGACTTGAAGGCACAATCAAATTGTATATTTCTGATTAATCCAGAGCCCAGTCCACAAGCACATGTGCAGAGTTCTGATAAGGCAAAGAAAGATGTGTTTCCATGTCAACAATTTAAAGGTTGGAACTATTTTGAGTTGTTAATATAAACTTTGATATTAACTCATTGACTTTGATGGTTTTGCAAAGAATAAATTCTAACAGGATTACAATGACTGCTGAAATGTATTAAACCTCTAGAGAAGCTGGAAAAATGTGTCTGCATGACAGGTTTGTCAATCATCTCTTGCTCTGATTATGTGACATTAGCATGTGACTTTTGTTAACTGGAAAAAATGACAGTGTAGTATTTCATAATGGCCCCAAACGTAAACATCATCTCCTGCTTTATTGGTTCCTCTTGTGACTTTATGTAATGACCAAAAATAAAAAAGCTCAGTGGCTATGTCTTGAGACTTTATATCATCTCATCAGCTTATTAATACTCAGAAAATTACATCATTATCATAACTACAGGCAGTAATACCCTGAGAGTGATGGTGGCTCTAGTCCCTAAGAATTATCCCAATCATCTATTTTATTTCTTTCTCTAGGACTGCCTCGTGCAGACACAAATAACAATTGTTTCAAGTCAGGACTCTTGTAATCTCAAATAGGAAGAACCAAAAAACAGAAAAAAAGGAAGTCTTTCCAACAATCATCACAGCTCAGTGTCATTTTCAGGGATTTCTAGAACACACAGCATCAGTGGGAAAAGGGGTCAAAAGAGAAGAGATCCAAGACATGACCAGAAGCAGAGTAAGAACCAAGATTTCGTGAAAACAACCTGGGGCAAGATACTGAGAACAAAGCACATAGAGCTAAAAATGTTCAGCTTATCAACTTCCTAAACCCTATTTGTTTCCCAAATTCAAATTTTAATCAAATTTAAATTTTAATCAAATAATAAAGACCACAATACACTGATTAATTTCTGATTCAAAAATATAGCCCTAAGAATTGCCCTTCTGAGCTCTAACTGGGAGGTGATCGACTCCTTCCCCCTTCTGAAAATCCCTCCTGCCTCTCTGCTGGGGCTTCTAGTTAACAATGAAACATGGCAGGGAGACCCTGACAGGTGAACTGCTGGGAAATCTGAGTCTCCTGTCTGGACAGTATGAGTCAGCTTTCTTCGAAACTACATGGAGATCCGGACACTTCATCCCAATCTTCCTTTCTCTCTCCTACTCTCTTTACCTAAGGTCAGAACTCCATTTCTGTTGCCTGGTTTCACCAGATTTCCTGACTCCATCCCCATTTTCTCTGAGAAGCATGTACCGTCTCATTTTCCTGCACATTGAATCCATCTTGGCATCTGTTTCATGAAGGACCTGCATTTACTCATTCCTCTAAGCAGTCATTATTCTCAATAAAAAGTCTGGGGTAAGGAACTAACATTTTTTTGAATGCCTACTGAATACCAGGTGCTTCACAAGAACATCTAATTTAATTCCCATATCTGTTTCGTAGGTATTGTCCCACATTGAATATGTGAAAAATATATTCAAAGGGTTTAGATATTAGACCAAACCACATGAAATTGTTATTTTTAGAAATCAAAAAGGGTCACATGTTGGTAGCATGTAGTATCACCTTTATAATTTGGTGACACAGCTACCAAGAGAACAAACTAAGAATCTGAACTAATTCTGTTCCCAAAGCTGATGTTCTTTTCTCCCTACTACAATGCTTCAGAAAATAGGGTACAAAGAAAATATATGCAACATCTCACCCACAATTCTCCTTGATGCCATATTTGCCATGTTCACAGAACATAACAAAACATACCCAAGATACACTATGATAGTTTCAGTTACTTTGTAGTTCTAACCTGCTCCTCCATGTTCATTACAATATGAGGGTTACCAAACAATACCAACAAAATTTATGTGGGAGAGCACACGAGAGTACCCAGGAGCCACAAAGGACATGAAGTAAGTGCTTTTTTGTCTTATTTCTGCTCATCTACAGCTTATGTTCTACATATCTACTACTGATGCAATACAAAAGTTATTAAAATACAACATAAAACGCCACTGCTAGTGAACTATTCTCAAACACAATCAAGAACCCAACACCTTAACTCTCATTCTCCATGCAGTAAGGAGCCTGGTTCACAGGGCAGAGATCACACCCTTGAAAAGCCTCCTGTTCCCTCTCTACTGAGTCTGGGTCATCAACCTTTCTTTCTACAGGATTCTGGGTTGGTCTTAGGATCCCACCATCCTCCTGAGACCTAAATTGTGTGTTCATGAGAATGGGTCAGAAAAAGGCAGGCTAGCCAGCAACAAACTCCAAAGGGATTCGAACACACACAAAGCCTCAGCTCAGAAAGCATGAAGTTCAATCTCTGTGCCATGATGGAATGAGCTAACTTCTTACCCACAGACAAATTCGAGGAGTGAATCTTAGGTTCTCTAATAGCTGTCTGTCTCCAACATGAACTTGGAGATGGATATTTCTGTGATGACAACCAACTAGCAGAGCCACACAAGGTCAATATTGAACAAAGTCAGGCCTAAACCAATATTCCGCCTTAGGTAATAAATCTTGATATTCAGAAACCCAGATTTTGTTTCCTACTCTAAACTTGATGAATTATTTTAGAAAGAGACAATCTCTTTATCCTGACCTTGAAATGTAATGGAAGGAAAGTTTAGATTCCAGATCAATTATTCCAGAGAGGAAAGAAAAGGCATTTTTGCGATAATAAAGTCCTCTGCCACTCTCTTCATGCTGCTCCCACACAGCTCCATGCAACACCTACGCTGGCACCGCCTGGCATCCTTGGATGTCACTCTGTCACTAAACCTGAGGCTGTTTTTGCAGGAACCAAGATCAAACCATTAAATTACCACTCTGGTCCTTAGCTGAGCATATCAAATTAACTCTTGATTAGTGTGTACTAAATGGGAAAACAAATGGGTGAAATTGTAGTCAATAACTTACCCATAAGTTTCCTCACTTAGTTACCATGGGAAAGGTGGAAGGTAGGCAATAACTGCAAAATAGCGCCTAAATTCAGTTCCACCTTCTCACATCCAGTGACAAACAAGTGACTATCTGATTACTGTCATCATAACTGAAGGAAAGTACTTGGTTAATGTTAAAAGGAAAAATATATGTATATTTTATATATATATAAAATATATATAAAATATATATTATATATATTTATATATAAATAAATATATTTTTTATTTATATATATAAATATATATAAATATAAAATATATATTCATATATAATATATATAAAATATAAATATATAATATATTTATATATATATATATATCAACATGCAGGTCAGTTTTGATAAGCCTCCAGCACTTACTCTCACATTTTCATGGTTTTTGTATCAAATGGCTATAAAAATTAATGCAATAGTACTTTAATACATTTTCTTTTCTTTTCTTCTTCCCAAGAGAATATTTGTTATGTCTGAAGGTTGGGCAATTGCTAGATACTATTTCATGGTTCCCTCATCACAATCCTGTAAAATATGGACCAGCACAGTCCATTTTTTTCAGAGATTTTTCAGAGATTCAGCAGACGGGTGCCTTCCCATGCTCACGAGTAATGCTCCCATGACACTTAATCCAGCACAGGAGGCTTCAGAGCCCAGCATGTATGCTCAGCAGCTGGGCTGCAATGGAGTCTTCCTTTGGTTCTACCTTGCATCTTGGCCCATCTAGGGTGAGCACACAAATAAATGGCAACGACAGCACACTGAAGACCTGTGCATAGGTACAATGATGTCTGGGCCAACTTTTCCCAAACTGCAGTTCTTACAGAAAAAGAAAACTGCATTCAGTGAGGCTCAATGCTTGATTTTACAGCTCAGGAGCTGATGTTTCTTTTATGACTTATGCAGATGTATTCATTCCATTTCTCCATCAATGAGTTGAGCTCTTGAAGGATTTAAGCCAAAAGGGTATCTGAAAGTAAGGTTGGACTTGGTGTCCAATGGTATTTCTTTTTCTGTTTGGGTCTAAGGAGGGAAACAAGCTCACTGCAGAAAGGAATGGTTGAACACAGTGTGGGGCCTGGTCATATCATTAAGGTAAAGGCAACTGTTGTGACAAAGAACCCCAGGTCCAACACAACAGACATGTATGTCCTACTCAAAAAGACCAGTTATTGGACAAGAGTGGTCAACAGAGAGAATGAAAGGCAGGCCTCGCAGCCTTCCAAGGAGCCAAAGATGGTGCTTCTAACTTAAACATGGCTTCCAACGCTACCCATGCACTGATAATGGCAAAGCCCACAAAGAGGACACAGCCACACTTGTTCCCTAACCACATTCTCTCTCAACTAACTGACATCAATTCCCAGACATTTTCTTAGTGAGATGTGACAGTCTGACCCTGTCTTGATAAGAAAAGAGGAAAAATCTCTCTTGCCAGGTGAGTCTGCTTTCTAGAAATCATTCCGTTGGGCAGGGGAGGGGGGAAGTTTGTACCTTCCTTTTCCAATCAGCCCCCTGCACTTCACCCCTCACCATCAAAGGGCCTAGCTTCTTGGGTTCTTTTCTCTTCCTTTGTGATGTGTGGCTATTGAACTTGACCATCTCTATTGTTTTTCCTAGTCACAAAAAGTTTTCAAGTTCCAAACGTGCTTGCTTTAGGAGTTTTAAATTTTCCCAAGTGTATTCTAAGAATTGTGTGCCATTTTTGACCATTTCTAACCCCTCCCCTCCATGCATTCTTTAAATCCTGAAAGCATCCTTTCATTGTCACTACCATCACATGAACAAATTCATGACATTCAACGCTAGACTAGACACTGTGCTCTATGCACCTCCATTAAGAGAGAGCCCCATGGGAAGAACAACAGCCCATCAACTACACACCCTGCTGTATTCTAAGACAGGGAATAGCTGTTAGCTTGAAATACCATCCATGAGACTGAGTACCATCATTAACAATAAGCACTAGCTGGTGAAACTTCCAACAACCTGGTAAGGCAACCAATCCCCATTTTACAGGTGAGGGCTTGGAGACTCTAGAGGAAAAGTTGACTGAAGGGTTGAAAACTGGTTCCTGAACTCAGGGTTCCTGCTTGAAACACCATCTTCTTTTCTTTTTTTAATAATTTTTATTTTTTAAATTTGATTACCCATGTATATATGTGTGTGTGTGTATAGACATATATACATATATTTTTCACATCATTGTCTATCCCGGGGTTCTCCCACCACTTTATCACCAGTGAAACATCTTAATCTCTTGTGGCCTCCCCTTCCTCTGACTTTACTCCCCTCCCCCTCTCTTGCTTTATGCTTCAGTTATGTTGGTGCTTTTAAATTTTTCTTGTCTGTTTTCCCTATATCCCTCATATAAGTGAGACCAGCCTGTATTTCTCTTTTTCTTTCTGGCTTATTTCCTCTAACATGATTCCTTCCAGCTCCATTCATGTTGCTGCAAATGATATGTTTGTCTTCTTTGATTACTGAATAATACTCCATTGTGTACATATACCACATCTTTTTCAACCATTCATCAGTTTTGGGGCATTTGGGTTGTTCCCATGTCCTGGCAATTGTAAATAGTGCTGCGATAAACATACGAGTACAAGTGTCCTTGTGAATTAGTGTTTTTGTGAAACGCCATTTTCTAATAAACTCAGCCTCCTCTACCTGCACCAGGCATCCAGGTTGCTTAAGCGCGGATCCCATTGGACCTCCTCTGACCTGGTGAGCTTGCCCCCGCATCCTGTTGCCTGCAGGCTTCACAGCTGCCTCCCCAATACACGCTTCATTTCCCAGCATTTTCCAGGAGCAGATGTTCCCAAGGCGTGGAGCTGCCTCCCGTTCCCTGGCACTAGCTCCTGCCGATGACTGGATTGAACACAGTCGCTGCCGGCCATGCTTTTGATCTGAAAAGAAAAGATTTCCCCCACTGGGATATTCCTCCTGATGATGTAATTAGTTTCCTAGACATACCTAACAAATTTATTTCTAATCACAAGGGAAGAGGGAGAGGAGAAAGAGCCATTCATCTTGGATTGTTGCGGTGAATATGCACCACTTCCACCCCCGTGTGATGTCTTCTTTGGTGATTGTTCAAAGATTCGGGGGCAATAGGCTGCTCTTCAGAAGCAGTGGGGAACCTCACATTCATCAAGGGGTCTCAGGCACCATTAAATTGCTTTTTCAAACCTGGCAAAGACATTATAGCTGAAAATCCTCTCACTCCAAACTGTCCCCAGTACTAAGAACAGGTGAAGCTCTCAATAACTTTTCGAGATTGTATTTGATTCAAAGACACAACATGGAATTTTCTTTTTACAACATGGAATTTTCTATAACAAATCCAGCCTGTGAAAATGTCTAGTTCTGCAGGTATAGCAGTCGCATAATTTTTTTTTTTTTTTTTTTTTTTGCCCAGAATCACATCTTAGAGTATCCTTAGGATGAGACAGTCTTCTTAATTTGATGTTCCACATGGGAAAAAAATCTTTAACATCATACATAATTCTAACAATGAGCCTCAGTATAATCTGAGGTCTTATAGCTGATGCAAGACCTACAAGGCAAGGAATGACAAAGAATGGAGGGAAATAGGAGAAGGTACGAGCTGGTATAGTCTTTCCATTAACCAGCGAGCCTATTCCTTTCACACCTAAATAGCAGTACACAGCACCATCTCCTTTGAAAGGCAGCCTTGGACAAACAAGGCAAGAAACCAATCACTGAAGATCATTCTTGTTATAAATGAAGGTCATGAAAAAAGCGAGGCCTGCCATCAAGTTCCACACCTCTTTTCATATAACCCCCAGCTTGCTGTAAGAAATAAACACTCATGGAGTAAAAGATCAGTTCAAGATGGGCAAGAGGGCTGGAGAGAGGTTGACATCAACTGGGGAAGAAACACTTGAGAACTTTTGAAACTGCTGTTTTTGGATAGGTTTTGGATAGGTTTTCAGTAGCTGTTCTCATTAAAATAAATTTAAAAATCATTTTTTTACATATAAATAAATCCGCCAGGTGATAGGTAACACAACTGATGACAAGTCTCTGCAGGACAACAGGATCAGGGAAAAAAATAATTCATAATATCAAAAGCTAAATTTTCCAAGTTGCAGAAAGTCTATCACGTCCTGCCCTTATTCTGGAGACATTTAATATGGGAAGTAGCAGCTGATGTGCATGTGACCACATGTGTTCCAACACTTGTAATAATCATGCCTCTCATTGTCTTAAGAAAAAAATAAATCACATTGCATTTCTGCTTACCATGTTTTTGAACTTTGTAAGCAGGTGTTCTTGAGTACCCCACTAACAACGGAACTATATATGAAAAAGAAATAAGGTAATATATGGAAAAGTTCACAGTGATTTTTCTGACACATACCAGAAGCTCACTACTATATAGATGGATAAATGTGATGGGACTACATGGATGTGAGAGGAGCTGTCTCCCCTTTTCTCTGTGTCATGATGGGCTATCTATACACCCTGAGGTCACACCAGTCAGTTGTCAGGGTAATGTGACAGGATACCAATAAAAATCAAAATGCTGCCAGGCACAGTGGTGCACATCTTTAATCCCAGCTTCAGGAGGCTGAGGCCAGGAATCACTTGAGTTCACAGTTTCAAGACTACCCTGGGCAACATAGCGAGACCTAGTCTCAAAAAATAGCTGGACGTGGTGGTGCCCGCCTGTAATTCCAGTTACTTGAGGCTGAGATTGAGGATTGCTCGAGTCTGTGGGATTAGAATTACCCCAGGCAACATAGTGAAACCTAGTCTCAAAAAAAAAAAAAAATCAAAACTCAAGGTGGTCTCCAAAGCAGTGCTGGAGACACGAGGAGCCCTGATCACATCATCTCTGGTTGGTGGGCCTCCCAAGCTCCCAATCTTTCCTCTTGTTTTCCTTTTTTAAGCTCAAAGGATTCCTCATGGCAGGTGATTTTGGCCCCACAAAGATCTGTCTGTTCTCTATGAGATATTATATCACAGTATTCAATATTATAGAATTGCTACATTTACATGCCCTTTTTTGCAAGAGTTAATAATTGTCATTAAAAGAAACCAAACTCCATTAGAGTGATGAACTATGTACTAATGTGATGAATAAAAACTGTCACCATGTGAGGATGCCCCAGGAAGCAGCTATCTGGTCAGAAGACAGCACTGTCACAGCAGACACACAGGAGACCTTCAAGAGAATACTGCTGACTAGGAACTCCAGGGAAGGGTTTAGAAGTCAATGTGTTTGGTCCTGTTTAAATCATAATCCTGATTCCCGAATAACAAGATTAGCCACTGAAATATTAGTGCCACAATTGCTTGGTCAGTTTCCTTCCTGACATTCAAAGACAAAATTGAATGAAAATGTATGAGATTGTCACCAGCATCTTCTCTGGAAAACAGCCATGTTAGGCTTGGATGGTCTGGTGATTATCTACGAAAACTGGCATGTGTCTTTTAGACTTTTATGAAGAAAGAAAGGGAGGGAGGGAGGGAGGGAGGGAGGAAGGAAGGAAGGAAGGAAGGAAGGAAGGAAGGAAGGAAGGAAGGAAGGAAGGAAGGAAGGAAGGAAGGAAGGAAGGAAGGAAGGAAGGGAGGGATGTAAGGTAAAAAGCAGTTAGTGTTTACCTTCCAGATATTTCTCCACATGACATTTGTCACCCAAGACAGGTTTTTCACTCTTCCTAAGAAATGAGTGATCTAAAAAGAAGCAATCTGTATAAATATACTAGGCTGTGTCTGAACAAAATCAAAGGTTGCTTCACAATTTCTCCTATTCCCCTTCAAACTTTAAGAGGGTCTGAAATACCATACGGTTCTTTGCTGAGTTTGTGCCACAAACCTGGGCAGCATGCTCCATGGGAATCTGATGACTGGAAGAAGGTCAATTCTTCCAAAATTAATAAGCAAATTTTTCAACTCCAATCAAAAGTATCATCGGAAAATAGAATGGAAATTGAAGTGTTCATTCTAGTGTCCTGGACAATAAAAACTCAATGAAAGGAAAGCATTGAGATTTCACAACACAAGAAGCAAGGGTGAAATAATCCCATATGAGGGTTCAACCCAATCCTGCTGGCTTTGAAGCCAGAAGGGGCCACGAACTAGCAAGGACCAGAGTTTCCAGAACCTTCCAAAGAGCATAGCCCTGAGACAAGTTGACTCTGGCTGGCGCCCCCAACTCCTACCCTGGGGGAATCTTTGACCTCAGGGATGTAAAATGAGTTCTTTGAAACTACCAAACTTGTGGTAGCTTGTTACAAGAAGAACAGGGAACCAGGGCACTTAAAATCAGGCAACTTTCTGCTTATAAATCAGTATGTATCAGGTAATATGCACAAAAAGATTTCCAGCAGCATTGCAATAACAGTCAAAATACATAAATGCCAACAAATCAAATGGACATGAATAAGAAAATGGATTTCAGAGAATGTTAAAGTAGAATATAGTATTGCAAGGCAAGACACCAAACTGAAACTCCTAGGTATGAATCCTAGATTCACTTCTACCTATATGGCCCTAGGTACCAAACACTGCCTCAGTTTACTCGTGCACAAGACAGGATGATTCATGTCAAACACCTTATGGCATAAGTATGACAAATGGATTGATAGGAGGGAGGCCCTTGAGACAGCTCCTGAGACATATTGGTACATGAATATTAACTAGGATTATAAATCTAGATTCTACATAGCAGCAAAAACACATTTTTAAGGATTTATTCAACTTTGATGCATCTCAAAAATATGTTGAGAAAACCAAAGTCACAAATAATATATTCAGTGAGAGACAACTTCTCTAAAGTTCAAAAACATGTCAATCTAATAAGGATGGTTTAAATATATGTGCTGCAAAATTGTAAATACAACAAGAGAAATGATATTTTCCAGAGTAAATTATTTGGGGAAAGTATTCCTTCTTTGAAGTTGGTGTGAAAAATTAACAAGAGGAGTTACTCCAGAGGCTACAGAGATATTAGTAAAGGTCCAGCTCTTAAGGGATAGATACAGGAATATTCCTTGTATCACTCTCATGCCTTATAAAAATAACATGTAAAATATTATCGTCTTCCAAAAGAAAAATTATTACTGTGCAGGAGTATTTAAGATAGAAATTATAAAAAATAAATATCATAACTTGGGTCATTCTTCTCCAGTTTCACCATTTTCTAATCAATAGGAAGTGATGAAAAGATAAGAAATACATGTCCAACCTTTCTAAGAACAAGTTCCAGAAGTTCTTCCACTAACACATCACTGGTTACATCTTAGGGACATAGCTTCATCGAGCCGAAGAGCAGGATGGGAAGGGCCCTTTATTGGACTGCCATTTGGTCAGCAAAACTCTGTCCTTAGGAAGGATGGAGGCATGGGCACTGGAGGGTGATCAGTCGTCTGCTACAGTTAGCAACAACCAATATATTGCAAAATAAGAAAGACTTAGAAAATCAAATATTTGAAAGGTTATTTGTATAATGGAAGAAAACACATTGGAAGCCACACAATCTCCAACAATTTGTAAACTGTGACTGCTATCGAAGAAAACTAGCTAGAGCAAATCTTCAGCATTTATTTTCTGTATTAGAAATATTTCCCAGCCCTATTTTAACTTCCCCAAACAGAAAATGTCAATCAGAATATCCAAGTGGCTAACCAAAGCAAAAAAGTAAAACTATGGTAACCTCATGTTGTTGGAATTGAAGTGGATATTTGATTTGATTTCATGTCCTCTCAGTCTCCAAACTTCCCCCAAATAATGACTGTTTGATTTAAACATAAATGTATTAAGTACTAATTTTATTCAAGCAATAAAGTTGACTACATGCATGTCCTCAACTCAGAAACATCTAGTCACTTGGTTCTCCCATGACTGTCTCTGTTATTCCAGAAGCATCTCACCCTGCCCCAAACCCCTCACTGTTCCGGTGAGCTTGTTCCACAGTGGGACAGACTCCACCACAAGCAGCTTGGCCTGAAAAGTGCCAAGACCTGTGTTAGAGCCAACAGACAGTATTTCTCTGAATGGTGAGACAGGATGGTTCCCTTCTTTCTTAGGGTTTTTCACCAACTGGATTTAATCCAGTCAAACAGGGTAGACAGGGAGACTGAGGACTTTGGGAAGGTGCCTGTGGAATGTGAAAGCAGATAAAGAGATGGAGCTTCAGAAAAGAGGAACACCTCCTAATCTCTAGGCACACTGTGGGGGCACACTGTTGTCCCCAAAGGTAAATTCTCCTATTATCATGCATCCCCACATCCTCCCTGCTGCATGTCACATATGCTTTGCTACTTCCTCATTACATCATTGTAACTTTTTCTGGTTGCGGTGTATATGTGGCATCTCGACTTCATTAAAGTTGGACCTGGACATGGTTTCCAGGATCTCCATTCTGTGGGCTAACCACACAGGTCACTATCAAGCTCTTCGGTCTCAATTTCTTCTTCATTCCACATGTGACTCCTAACAAGTGCCCCCGATATAAAATCCAGCTTAGCAGCAGAACCCTAAAAGAAGGAATCAGAAACTGCTAATTTATATCCAGATGCCTGTTCAGTTGTGTTCCGGCTTTTGTAGCTTTTTCAGAGAACCAAACTGAGGTTCAGAGAGGTGGGAAGTCACATGGCTCAACAATATCAGAAGAGGACCCTGTAGGACTTTCAGAAAGCGACTGCATGTGTTCAATTTGATTATTGATTGCTCTTTCTGGCTTTTCCTCTCTCCTGGTAGAAAGTCACAGCACTTTGTTTAAGTAGCAATCCTGCAACTTTTATTACCAGTTTTCTTTGCACAAACAAAAATACTCTGTGTTCTTCTAGGCAGTTTATTTGATAATGGTTGACTCGTGGGAAAGTTAAACTGGTCGTTCGACAATGTAATGAATTAGTGAATGTAAGGTTTAGTTAAAGGTTACAAAAATAAACATTCTGACTCTGCAGTCTGCCCTCTAGCCTGGGAACCACCCGAAAAATTGGAAACATGGACAACAGAACCAGCGCAGCTGTGTAACTGCAGTGTATGCACTCAGGTAGGGGGGTGACTGCTAGTTAGCCTGCGGAATTCTTCTTTCCCTGGTTACTGGGACCACCTCACAGGCCAGATATCACCTCTGAAACAAGCTTAGCTGACCTTGAGTTGTCTGAGGAGCAGATGCGCTGCTGAGTCTTTGCAGGCAGGAGCTCCCATGCAGCTGACTTTGGCATCTGCAATGACTTGCCTATGAAGCGTAACCTCTAACTCCTGCCACCATGGCATTTGGATCAATATGATGCTTAGCTCTCTCTACTTCTGCCTGGAATCAGTCTGGCATTTCCCCAAGTAAGCTGCCACTCTTCGTCGAGAATGTTCCAGAAAAGTCAACACTGGGATTGTTATCAGTTATTTGTATTTGACTGTAAGTTTATCCTGACATGTTATTACAGCTGAATATAATGGAACAATCACAGAGAGACCCAAACAAGTTAAGATTTGAAAGATGGGAAATATTCAGGTAGAAACAAGAATAGAGTAGAAATGAAAATTAGGATAATATCTCTGATTAATATAAATGCAAAATTCTTCAATTAACTATTAGCAAAACTAGTAACTGGATTCAATAATACATTGAATACTACGACAAGCAGTATTTATTCCAGCGATTCAAGGGTGGTTTGCCATCTGCAACTCAGTGTGATACATCCCACAAACAAAGTAAAGATTAAAGAGTAAATGCTCATCTCAATAGATATAGCAAAAGCATTTGGCAAAATTCAGCATCCATTTATGATATATTAAAAAAAAAAACCCTCAATAAACTAGTCATTGCACGAATATATCTCAGCACCATAAAGATCAAATGTGAGAAGCCCACAACTAATATCACACTCAACTGTGAAAAGGGTAAAGATTTCTCCATAAGATCAGGAACAAAACAAGGGTATCTGTTCTCATCACTTTAACTAAACACAGTTGTAGAAGTTCTAGTCAGAGCAAGTAAGGTCACAAAAAAGAAATAAGGAACATCAAAATTAGAAAGGAAAAAGTAAAATTTGTAGATGACATGGTTTTATGAATAGAAAACACTAAATGTCTGTTAGACCTAATCTCAAATTCAGTAAAGTTGCAAAATACAAAATCTATACAAAAACTCAGTTGTATTTTTACACTCTATTAGGATTCCATCAGAACAAGAAATTAAGACGATAACTCCATTTATGATTGCACCAAAAAGAACAAAATACTTGGGAGTAATATTAATTCTGAAAGTAACAGACCTGTAGACTGAAAAAAAAGGGATACTAATGAGAGAAAATGCATAAGACACAAGAGAAAGTAAAAATATTTTGTGCTCATGGATTGAACTATAAATACTGTTGAAATGTCCATTCTACCTATAAAACTACAGATTCAAAGAAAACCCAACCAAAATCTAATGGTATGTGTTACATAAAAATAATAATCATAATATTTGTATGAAACGACAAAAGACTGTGAATAACCAAATCAATCTTGATAATCTTGAGAAAGAACTAGACTTGTAAGCATCACGCTCCTTGATTTCAAATGTTACAGTGCTAATAACACTGGCATAAAAACAGACACATTTATCAATGAAACAGAATAGCATCCAAAACTAAACCCATATGCATGTGCTCAATTAATTTATGACAAATAAGCCAACAAAATACAAGAGGGAAATGAGTCTTTCCAATAAATGGTCTTGAGAGAACTCAACAGGCACATACAAGAGAATTAAATTGTATTAACCAAACTCACATGCATGCTATATAAAAAAATAAATCAAAATGTACTAAAGAGGCATAAGACCTAGAAGAAAACATAGGCAATAAACTCTTTGACACTGATCTTGGCAAAAAAATTTCAGGTTTGACACCAAATGCAAAAGCAACCTAAAATAAAAATAAGCAATTCAAATTCTATCAAACTGAAATACTTCTAGAGAAGAAAGCCATCAATACACAGGAACAGTAACTTAGTGGGTTGGAGAAAATATTTGCCAATCATGCATCTGATAAAAGGTTAATACCTAAAGTGCAGAAAGAACTCATAAAAATCAATACCAAAAGCAGCTGAACAATGTGATTTAAAAAGTGGACAGAGAAACTCAACAGGTATTTGTCCAACACTAATCACTAATAGTTCAACATTAGTGATTAGTGATTCACATTAATAATTAGTTCAACATGACTAATCATCAGGCAAATACAAACCAAAACCATACTGAGATATCAGCTCCCACCTGCTAAAATGGATACTATCAAAAAGACAAGAAATAGCATTCATTGGCAAGGATGTAGAGAAAACAAAACCATGGTACACTGTTGATGGGAACACAAATTAGTATAACCACTATGGAAAACAGTATGGAGGTTTCGCAAAAACATTAAAACTAGACCTATCATATGATTCAGCGATGCTACTTCAAGTTATTTATCAGAAGAAAAAACAAACACTAACTCAAAATTGACTTAGGTATTATTTATTACATTATTTGCATATCCAAGACATGGAAACAACCTAAATGTCTATAAACAGAAGAATGGCTAAAGAAATAAGATTCGGTCATTAAAAAAAAAAAAAGCAGATCTTTATGCTTGTGACAACATGGACGGAACTTGACGGCATTACGCTAAGCAAAATAAGTCAGGCAGAGGACAAATAGTGTATGATCTCATTTACAAGTGAAATGACAAAAAGCAATGTTATAGTGTTATAGATAAAAAGAACAAATTCCAAGTCACCACAGGTAGGGGACCAGAGGGTGGAAGGTGGGTGAAATGAATGAAGGTGGTAAAAAGGTACATGTCTCAAGCCATGATGGTGTAAACCTAAAGCTAATACAATGTAGTTTACAAATAACATGTCAATTAGAGAAAACACTTGATTAGCTCTTGTATCCTCAGCTTGTGGTCAAGTCTTAATTCTCAGCATAAGCCTCCCCAGCTGCCTGATTTGATACTGCTCACACACACACAGACACCTCAACCCCTCCCCCATGGTACTGTTTCGTTTTCTCATAACATTGATTATGTTTTAACATATGCTATTATTTTTTATCCTACCTGCTGCTTATTTTGCTAAAACGCAAATTTGCTTTGCATCCTGATTCATCCCAATGACCCAGGAGAACAAGAAGCACACAGCAGTTGCTCCAGAAACGCTCTGTGTTCTCTCTCTCTCGCTCTTGTAATTATGCATCTATATTTATTCACATATATTCATTTTAGTGTTCAACTTGATCTCTGAATTCATTCAAGCAATATCAATGTTGATAGCAAAAGCAAGCAAGGTAGATCGAGCACTCCATGTTAGAAAAGGATGTAGTTGATGATATAAATATCCAGTAACACCAACAGGCAATGTTAAGAAGAACTCTACAGCAGGGTAAATCAACCAGGGCAATATATCAAGACCTGAAAGAAACAAGGGAATGTGGGATGCATGCATATTGGAGATAAGTGAGAAGGTCATGCCAACATGTGCAAAGATCTGGGTGAAATCAATGACATAGCTTCAAGAGATCCAAAAGGGTATTGCAACTGAAGTGCAATGAGTGACAAGAGAACAGAATCAAGCAGTTGACAGGTGGGAGGGGCCTAGGGAAGTATGTGTTTGAAGGCCCCATAAGACTAAATGGGAAGCAAAAACCATTTAAGGATCATAAGCAAGGGAATTACTGAATCTTTATGATAAATGATCTATCCCTTGACCTTTTGTCAATGTATGTCTTTATCATTTTCCCAATTACAAAGAAGCATAAAACAAAAAAACTGAAGAGTCACAGACAATATATATGAAGTAGGGGGCGAGCAGACTTGATTCATTTCTGTCTTTAAATAACTAATAACCTTTAGCACCTTTGAATGGAGCCAGAGTACTCCCCTGTTATAACATGTGCAAGCTTGATGGACACTGGGTAACGTCCATTCTTTTTATTATATTAATCAATTAATTAATTTCATTGTATTAATGTTTTTGAACAAATCCTTGCTTTCAAGAAATTTCCATATGAGACAAAATGGAATCATTCAATAAAGAGGCAATTAAATTAAAATGTTATCAAGAAATTACTCATATGATAGTATGAGATAAAACAGGTAAAAAGTAGAGAGTGGTGGGCAGAGGTACAGAGAGGGTGGGAATGTGATTTCATGAGGATGGCCAGTATACAGATAAAAATGAAGGCCTTTCTTTGTTTTGATCTAAGCAGTGTCCCTGAAGGCAGTGACAAAGCAAAGATATTTGTGGCAAGAGTATTCCAACCAAAAGGAAAAAAAGGGCTAATGTACTAGTTGCTGACTCACCCCTCCCAATAATGAGTTTGTGGGTTTCCTTTTTTCTTTTCTTTTCTTTTTTTTTTTTTTTGATGATTTTATTAGCTTTATCCAAGTTTTAATATCCAAGGTTTAATTTTGCCTTCCGTTTTTATTAGCAAATAAATTGTTGAACCAAATTTTGGAAAGCATCCTAGATTTTTTTCTTCAGTGGACAAGGAAATATATTTGCTAAGCAAACTCGCATGCAACAAAACGTAAAACAAGGATATGAACAACCTTCCAGAAGGTATTACTCTACACTCTTTAAAATAAGTAATCACAAAATATTTTTGTTACAGTTTAGACTGAGAAGATGAAAACCATATTAATTGATAATTTATTACATGCCAAGGATGGTTCAAAACCTTGTTCAATGATATAGTGACTAAGCTGTATATGGCTATTTAAAACAAAATTAATTTAAATCACAAATTGGGTCCAGAGATGAGACACATTTTAAATACTCAGTAGTTAATATGTAACAATAGGGTGGAGCAATTTCATCATCACAAAAAATTCTATAGTAACCATTTTCATTTTCTCAACAGCCATTGTGCATAAATATTTAGTATCACCCTTAATTTATAGATGAGAAATATAAATTACAGAGCTTATGAAACAATGCCCCGTATATATCTCACACCTTGTGCAATAGAAACAATTCATCTAGCTGTCTTTTTCCAGAAATAAAATAAGTCAATCCCCAAATGTTTCAACACAGAGAATTTTACATGACTATAGAAATTCTGCTACCATGAAACGTAGTCTCTGAGCTATGATACAAGATCATCTCTGAAGGTTGCTCTATGCTGATTCCGCTCCACAGTAAACTTCTGCCTTTGAAGAATGCAAATTTACAGTGAAATGTGGTCCTGATAAATGCAAGAGGTGAGTGCTTTATTAGTCTCTCACAGTGTGTCATTAGCCAGAGGTGACATTGTTGGTATACTATAGGGTACATGTTCTCTTAACTATACTTGTGGATTTTTGTGTTATAAACTGATAATGTCATCATCTTTGGGTTTTCTGGTGACAGGGCAGATTGGTAGCTGGAGACAGATGTTCTGTGCTCTTAATGGGTGTGAGTAGCTGCAGGTTCAGCGGCACTGCTAAATTCTGTCTTCACAGGCGGTGCCAGGTCCTGTATCATTAGGTGCAGGGATGAACCCCCATGGACTGTGTGATTTAAATGAATGCCTTTCCAAGCCATTTTTTAAAACTTAAGTAACCCAAGTGTGCTGACTCCAGAACACTCTCATCACAATGTTTAGCCTCTCTAATCCATCTCTCATGATCTTAAACACATTCTGTAAAGAACACGTCCACTTGCTCTTGTGCTCCAAGTGCTAATTACTTTCATCCGGTAGAAAAAAATCTTTAAAATAGATGAAGTCTAAATTCGAGAAGCATCTGATAATTCAAGGCTTTTGCAAGATACCACCAGAGATTAGTCAATGTTTATTCAAGATTATACTGATGAGACCATCCGATACTTTGAGGTTGCAGAAAACTTATTTTTTTCTATAGTATATGATATTCTACTCAGAAACAATTGTGAGATGGGCTTAGAGAAATAGGGAGTTGAGGGAAACAGAACTTTCTTTGTTTTTGGCCATTCCATGTTTTGTTTTGTTTTAATTTATTGATTACACACACACACACACACACACACACATACACACACACATGTTGTAAACCCCAGGGTTCTTCCACCACCATGTCACCCATGAACCATCATCTTAATATCCTGTGCCCATCCAGCCCCTGATTTTGCTCTCTTCCCCTCACTTCTGTTGGCAGTTAATTTTAAATTTTACTTGTCCTTTTGTTTTTTTGTTTTCCCTATGTCCCGTATATGGGACAATAAACATATGAAAAAATGCACCCCATCACTAATAGTCAGGGAAATGCAAATCAAAATCACAATGAGATACCATGGTACACAAGTAAGAATGGCCTATATCAAAAAAACAGACAATAACAAGTGATGGCATGGATGTGGAAAGAAAGGGACACTTCTGCACTGCTGGTGGGAATGCAAACTGGTCCAGCCACTATGGAAAGCTGTGTGGACGACCCTAAAACTATTGAAAATTGAACTACCATTCGATCCAGCAATCCCATTTCTAAGAATTACCCGAAGGAGAAGCCAGGAAGAAAAAAAGAAATACTGGAAAACAGAATTTTCCATAACCAAGAAACAAAGAAAATATTATGAATCACCTAACTAATTTTTATTTATTTATTTTTTGGAAAGAGGCAAGTTTATTTAGAAGAACAGATATGAGAAAGGAATTACAATAAAGAAAAAGAGAGAAACATAACAAAGTGGAAATCCCAGACCCTCTGAAGCAGGGAAATCAGGGAAGTCAAAATGGAGTTTTCCCTTAGTAATATATATTTCTTCCCCTAATTATTTTTAATAAATAATTTATTTATATATACATATAATTCACATCATTGTAATCCCCGGGGGTCACCCACCACCTCCTCTCCCTGGCTGCTCCAGCTGGTCCCCATCCCACCCCAGTTGTGTATTTTTGTTTGGTTGTCCGTATATTAGTGAAACCATTTGGTTTCTGTCTTTTTCTTTCTGCTTTGTTTCTGCTAATATGATTTCTTCTAGATCTATCCATGCTATCATAAAATCATCAAACTTGTCATTTTTAATTGATGAGTAATATTCCATTGTGTATACATACCACATCTTTTTCATACATTCGTCTGTTTTGGGACATTTGGGTTGTTTCCATGTCCTTGCAATTACAAATAGTGCTGCAGTAAACATCTGAGCACAGGTGTCCCTTGTACCCACGTTGAGGTCTCCTTTGGGTGGATTCCCAGAAGAGCAATTGCTGGGTCAAACGGTTCCATTTTGAGGGACCTCCACACTGCTTCCCACAGTGGCTGGACCAGTTTGCATTACCAGCAGCAGTGTAAGAGGGTACCTTTCTCTCTGCATCCACTCCAGCACTTGCTGTTGCCCGTTTTTTTAATGTGGGCCATTATTACTGGTGTAAGATGGTATCTCATTGTGGTTTTGATTTGCATTTTCCTGATTGCTAGTGATGTTGAACAATTCTTCATGTGCCTGTTGGCCATTTGTATTTCCTCTTTGGAGAAATGTCTCTTTAGTTCTCCCCATTTTTTTGGTTGGCTTTCTTGTTTTGTCTTTGTTCAGTTGTGTGAGTTCCTTGTGGATCGTTGTTACTATACCATTATCACTCTTGTGGAGGGCAAACTTTTTTTCCCATTATGTTGGGCTTTTTGTTTTTTCTGTTGTCTCTTTCGCTGTACAGAAGCTTTTCAGTTTGAGGTAGTCCCATCTGTTTAAGTTTTCCTTCGTTTATTTGCCATCTGTAGACATGACTAGAAAGGGATTTCTGAATTGTAATTTGTTTTGCCTAGGGTTTTGCCTAGGTTTTCCTCCATGTATTTTATGGTTTCAGGTCTAACATCTTACATCCAAGTCTTTTATCCATTTTGAGTTGTTTTTGGTACATGGTGTAAGGGAGTTGTCTTGGTTTATTTTTTTGGCATGTCTTGGTCCAGTTTTCCCAACACCATTTGTTGAAGAGACTGTCTTTGTTCCAATGTAGGTTTTTTACTCCTCTGTCAAAGATTAGTTGACTATGTATGTGTGGTTTTATTTCAGGGCATTCAATTCTGTTCCATTGGTCACATTCTCTGTTGTTATACCAGTACCATGCTGTTTTTATGATTACAGCTTTGTAGTATAATTTGAAGTCTGGAATATAACGTTGTATTGGAATTGTACAATGTTATTATACAATAGCATTGTACTGGAAGTTCCTATATGCAAAAATCCAAGCAGAAGAAGACATTAAAAACACCATTCCATTTACCATCACAACAAAAACAATTAAATGCCTGGCAATAAACCTAACAAAACATGTGAAAGACCTCTACAAAGAAAACTTTAAAACACTGCTAAAAGAGATAGAAGAAGACATAAGGAAATGGAAAGACATTCCCTGCTCATGGACTGGAAGACTTAACATCATCAAAATGGCCATCTTTCCAAAAGCAATCTATAGATTCAGTGAAATCCCTATAAAAAATTCCAATGGCATTCTTTAAAGAGATAGAACAAAAATTACTGAAATTCATTTGGAATAACAAAAGACCTTGAATATCAAAAAGCCTCCTGTCCAGAAAAAGAATGGAGGCTCAAATATTCCAGACTTCAAATTACACTACTATTTTTTACTTATTTCTTTTTCAAGTGACATCACAGCAATGAACCACTATGAGTAAACCTCAGTTTGACACTTGGCACAGGATAGATGCAAAAATGGATATGTTAGTTTCTGCCTCCAAGAAGCCAACATGCTCACATACTAGATAGTAAGCTCAGTACATGTTAAATAAGGGGAAATCACTCAACAAGGAGAGCCAGATGATTAAGAAGGTGACACTGAAGGTCAGTCTGGAAGGGTGGGTCTGATTTGAATGGAAAATGATGAGGGAAAGGCATTTCACAAGGTAAAAGGAGGAGAGATGGGAGCATGGCAAGGAATTGGATGCACTTTCATTCGCTGTGGGTGAACGGAAATAGTAGGGATTCAGCTGGACACTGATGACAACTAAAGTTGTTGGAAACATACGTTTCGGTCACCTGCTTGTTGGCCTGACTCAGTGATACTGATCAGGGCCTCCAGGCCAAACCTGCACTAGTCATGGGAGCCCTGTGGCAACATTGTGAGAAATTCAAGTGGCGCATGCTTACAGTTGGAGGGAGGGTTGTCTTTTGTGGCCTTATGGCAGACACCACTTTCTCTTAAACAAGAGAAATAATGGTCCTTTTCCTCTGATGCTCCATCTCCAATGAGCTGCCAGGAACTTACACAGTCGTCATGTCATCAACCAAAGATGATGCAAAACAAGTGCCAAGCAGCAGAGGTTGATGCTCACCAACTTTGCTGATATGTGAATTTTTTTAAAAAAATTCCTATATTGCTGCATTTAAAATTAGATTTTTGTAGTTTTTGCAATTTAATGCATCTTCATTGATAAACACCCAGGCTAACGGATGTGGACTTACCCATAACAGCAGATCTGAAGCACCCCAGCTATTAAAAGCAGAATATAAGATTAATCTGCTTATTCAATTCAGAGGATGATGGAAAGGAAGAATTAGAAGGTTGTCCAGGTAAGAGGTAATGCAGGTCTGAACTAAAGTAGAACCATGAGAACACAACTCTGAATAGATAAATGTAAATGAGGCTGGAGACAGGCAACAGAAGAGAATACGGGGAATTTCAGCTGATCAGGGTCACTGAGATGATAAGCAGATGGCAGTTCCTTCCACACACCACACTGGACTCTGTACTTCAGTCAAGTGTGAGTCGCTTCTCACATGGTGAAAAAGGAGTGAACCAAGAACTGAGGACAAGCATGAGGAGGCCCCAGCCAGGCTAAGAAACTAAGAAAGGCTCCTGACAGATGAGACTAGTTACTGGGTAAGTAACTCTAAGATAACAAACACTCAAAAAATATCCTAAGTCTTGAAAGGATGACTCTCTGAGGGGAGACAATGAAGAAGCAGAAAGGATTTCATCCAATGCAGCCTAGAGAAAGGTGCTTTTTGCTTTGTTTTGTTCTTTAACTTCAGACTTGGTCTACCAGATCTGATAATGAACCCACTGGACTTCAAATAAAATAAATGGATTTAGAAGAGTTCTCACCTGTTTCTGGAGCTTGGGACTTTTTCAGAGAGGTTAGGAAATAAAAGACATATGCCTGATTCATCTATTCTGAAGTAAGTCTCCATGTTTTTGTCTCCAGCATTTAGCAAACAGCTTCCCAGACAGGAAAGACAGATCTCAGCATAGTGAGCTCCCACATTTCTGGTTGCTGTATTGCTGGAGATGCTTGGTGGGACACAGAAGCCGCTGCTCACACAGGCTTTCTTCTGAACATAGGCCAGAACAACTCAGCGGCCTCACCCTTTCTTCCAATTTGTCTTCCTTGTAGAAGACCCTCCTTTCCTCTCTGTCTGCAACCCAGGATCTGGCGAAGTCATTTCTAGTGACGTAAGTTATGATCAGACAGCCGAAGATTGTGCTTTTCTATACGAATGTATTGCGAAGTGGGTAATTTATTATTCCTGCCTGGGTTGGCTGCATGTTTTTCCCATTCAATGAAAAACATAGCAGCCTCAGAATGGTAGGCTAGATAAGTAGTAGGATGAGGGATCTGGGAAAAAGAAAGTTTCAGTAGCTCAATAAATCAAAAATAACACCAAGGAGTCATCTTCTTAAACCTCCTCCACACGCAACACAACCACTTTATTGCCTTCTTGGAATGACAAAGACCTAGCTGCCTGTTTTTGCCAAAGAAAGACCATGAGAGACTGTCAAAGGAAAACAGGCATTTTCATCCTGTACTCAGGAGTCTTTGCAAGGGGAGGAAAAGGGGAAATGGAGTCATTGATCCACTGACATGCAATTATTTTTGTTGCTAGAAACTTCCTACTGAAGCATCTCCCTTCTGCCCTCCTCCTGCTCTTGGGAGCAGACAGCACAGTTTCAAGGGGCCCAGCTAATGGGATTCAGCAGCTGGATCTAAGATGAGCAGGAGACCCCTAGAAATTCCATAGAAAGAGTTAGGTGTGGAGGCAGAGGCTCCATCTAGAGCCACCCCACCATGGAACATTCAGCATTTATTCAACCCTGATAGACTGGGGAAGAAGGTCACAGAAACAAAAATATTAGGCTAGACATGGTGGCACACTCCTGTAGTCCAAGCGCTGGGAGGCAAGAGACCTGGGATCACTTGAGTTCATGGGTTCAAGACTACTCTGGAAAACATAGCCTGGTCTTGAAAAACCAGTCAAGCATGGTGGTGCATGCCTGAAATCCCAGCTACCTGGGAGGCTGAGGCTGGGGATCACTTGAGTCCGCGGGATCAGGGCTACCTTGGGCAACATAGTGAAACCTAGTCTCAAAAAAAAAAAAGATCAAATCCTGTGTCCAGTGGCACATATTCTGGTGGAACAGCTCATCAGTGCAAGCATGTAAATAGAAGGGAGAATGTTTGACCACCCCCCTCCCATAATAGGTGGGGAGAAGCTCTGACTGATATGGAAGCATGGAGGAAAACAGCCTTTGAGAGCATTTGCTTTTTATTTGAGCCTTAGTTTTAAGTAAAATTGTCTTGATACTCCTTACCATTTGGTTATTCAGTTTCACTCACAACTTGCTTGATGGATTCAAGAAATCCTTATAGACGTGTTTGAAGCTGAAGCTAGTAGTATCTGGAATTGCCATCTCTCCCACTGTTTTGTAGTTTTGTTTTTTTTTTTTAAATCAAATGAGTTTGACTTTTTAAAGGAAAATGTGTTTTCCTCTTTTTTATCTTGTGCCTCCAACTCATTTCACAAAATGTGAGCATTCCTTCATTATGTTGCTCACCGGCTCCAAGAAATATCATCAGAATTGCAAAGTTATTCGGCACCTTGTGACTGTTTTGCAGTATTTACCCAGGTCTGCTTGCAGATCTAGTCATGAATAAATTCTTCATGCTCTATATAGTGAACTGCATCCTCAGATATTGCCATTCATAATTTTATGAGCTACTAATTGTAAGAAATTGATACTTTTCCTGTCACATAGATGTCCTTGTTGATGCTGGAATATTTGCCTTCAGAAAAGTTTCTGGGAAGAAAAACAGAATGGTCACCAAACTCTAGCCAGCAGGGAATGACATGCGTAATTACTGCTGGCTGTGGTCCTTTAAACCAAAAGACAACCTTTGAATAATGAAAAACACGTATCAACTCTTCCCAACATCAGTCCTTTCTGAGGTGTGAGGAAGTTAACCATTCTTCCCAGTGCTACCAAACCTAGGAACCTTTGGTTTCCGGACTGACTATAGCTGACAGGACAGGTTTGATGGAAAAGCTCAGAGCTCACGTCTGCCTCACCCACACTCCTGACTCACGGAAATGACCAGGAGCCGTTACCATGTAAACACAGCGGCCACCAGCACGCCTGGCTGGCTGCTTGCCCAGATGCTCCTGCCATCTGTCAGAAACCGATCCCACACAAACAGAAGGTAGATTGAAAAAATGCACTTTTCTTCATGTCTTTCAAAAAGTGTATCTATCATGCTTTAATAATTAGCCACATAACACACTGCTGTCTTGCCCTGCCCGAGGGGAACTCAGCCTCATGACATATTGAAAGAGAACTTCATTCAGCATCTTTCTCTCCCAGCTCCATAAAATCCAACCTTGACCAGCAGGAGTAAAAGTCACAGAAAGCAAACATCAACAAGAGGACTTTTTTTCAGAGAAAAGAAGTGAAGAGAGAAAAAAGGAACAAGAGACAGGGTGGCTGATGAGAAAGACAGGAAGCATTTTTATTTCCCTCCCCACAAAGCCCCTGGTCTTGGTAACAGTTCCTGTTGCAATGCAGATGCATCTCCGAGCATGCCTGCCTGTTTAACATCACGCTTCTAAGTGAAAAGAGCAATAGGGTTTCTTCAGATCTCCTCATATTTTCGGAAATACAGATTGCATTAGTCTTCACTCTGGTGCAAAATGGATCAGAGACCATGCAAGTATCAGAACTAGTTCTCAAACTTCAGTGCTTATCAGAATGAGCGGAGCTTGTGGGTATGGCATGGGACTGAAGAACTATAATTCTGATAGCTTCCTACATGGGGCTGATGTTAGGGTTCTAGATTCTCAAGCATTCAAGGCAAGAAAGTGAAAACTGAGAGAAGGGGAAGATCGAGGCAGGCAAGGAAGAGAAAGAATTTTCTAACAGAATCAGGTGTCATGCATCCTAGCCCTCCAGTATAACACCCTTCAATTAATGAACTACAAAACAAAAGCTCTTGGGATCACTTCACATGCTCAAAGTCACTTGGGGGGCTGGTGCAAAATATGGCAGAAAAAAATCTGAATGCTGTCACCACCTTCTTAGAAAGATAAACCTACCTGTGTAATACGTACACTCTCGGTGACTGATGTTCCATTTAGGATGCTGCATAGAGAAGGAAAAGGCAAAGATTGACCCTGGGCTCCTGGCAGGTCATTTCCTGCATGAATGATGTCCCACCTGTCCCTGTTCACCTGGCAGCTGGAGTGCCTGAGGGGGGCCTTGAGAGAGGGAGGTACCAATAGATTGGGCAGAGTTTCCACTATTTTCACTTGACTTTTCTTTGAGCAGGCAAGCTGGAAACGGGTAAAGGCCTCTTCTCGGGAGCTGCTGCATGCCTGGTGCTCAGACTGCCCCCAAAGAGCTGAAATAACCACCCAGCAGGAGCAATCAACTTGTATTTGTGTCATGGACGCCGACATTGAGGGGGTGGCCAGGGACTGCCACTGTCACGTCATCACGCAGAAGGGCCCAAGACACCTCAATGAAAGTCATTTCCCTAAAATGCGTAGCACCAACACATCGCTGCCTCTCAGAGGAAAATGGCTGATGCCTCTGAGCCCAAAGGTATGCCATGTGGGCCTGTAAAACCTGGTCCGCTGCCTGCAGCATCGCAGAAGCACACATTCCCTGTGTTCCCAGCGCAAGGATTCATTTGCGTGGGAGGAATTCTTCAACAGTCAAGCCTCATTTTCCCACTAATCAAGCATTGCTTCAATTTTGGTTCTGCCTGCACCACATGACCCTGCGTAGCTCCACACAGCAAAGGTTGAGTAAATGCAGTCAGAAAATTCCAGCTTGCTGACCAGCTCCGGGGCAGGCTGGCAAAGGCAATGAGGAGGAACAGGCACAGCCTGTGGCCTCAGCTGCCACGCCAGCCCCCACCCCCACCCCCACCCCCTGCCCCAGGCTGGCTGCTGTTTCTATGTGTTCCAAGGGGCTCAGGCTCCCCCCAGGCACATCTGGGCATGGTAATGGCTCTAGCAGGCAGGGTGGCTCCTATCTGCCAGGCCTGTGGAGACAGCAGCAGGGGGACCTCTCTCCTGCAGATCCCGACCCCCCCGCCCCCCAAAGATCGCTCAGCTTAGCAGACAACCTTCTGCCTCCCTGGCCCCTTGCCAATCCAGAAAGGGCCGGGGTCAGCCCAAGGCATGGAGTTAATGAAAGACCTGCTGGAAGCCACATCAAACAGCAGCATGGATGCACAAGTTGCTCCGCAAGGTGACTTGGAGGGCATCAGCCACTGCTCTCTGCCCTGCCGGGGAGGCCTTAGTCTGCCTGCAAAGAGGCCTTTGTGGCGATTTATTTATTTATTTATTTGTTTGTTTGTTTGTTTGTTTGTTTATGACTAGGTCTCGCTATTTTTGCCGTGGAACCGCAGGCTCTCATTGCCCGGGATACCACAGACTCTAGCAATCCCCAGCCTCAGCTTCCCAGGTAGCTGGGATTACAGGCGTGCGCCACCACGCCCAGCTATTTTTTGGGACTAGGTCTCACTGTGCTGCCCTGAGCAGGACTCGAACCGCGATCCCTAGCTCCGGCCGCTTCATAGGCTGAAGCTTACAGGCACAAGCCACCATGCCCCGCCCCTTTGTGGCGTTTAAAAATATTGCCGAATATGCCTCTCCTGCTCCCGGCAAACAACTGCAAAAGCATCACACGAGGCTTCTGCCCTGCTCTCAGCTGTCTGCACAGCCAGTGTCAGCCCCCCCACGTCCTGGGGATGGACTCACTCCGTGCCCTGGGATCTGGGCAGAGATGAGCTTCATGCATCTTGCCAGAGCCAGAAGGGCAGCTCTGGAGCTGACAGTAAACGTCCCTCAGGTTTCTTTTTGGCGTCACTCAACTGCCGGAGCCATTCAGGAGGTGGAGAACTGAAACAGGCGACCCACGTAGTTTGCCAAAGGTGAAATAGCCAAATACAAGAACTGTGTCATTTTCCATAGGTCAACTGAGTGCCACTGGTACTTAAAAAGATGCAAGAAATGGATGTCTCCCATCTGGCCAAGTCCCTAGAGGCTTAAGTTTTTCTGAAAGGGGAAAGCATTTTTCACTGCTCTTTTCCAACCATTGAGAAAAGCATTTATGAGGCACCAGCGGATCTCCAGTTTGCCACCCAGGGACGGAAACAACAAAACTTAACCGCAATTTATAAGAACACAAACAATGAAAACGTCAGCGAGACCTAGCCAGTGCCCCCAGTGTCTTGAGCGCTTTGGATGATTAAACCAGTATCGGGATGGAGCAGAGAACACGGGCAGTGTGATTTGCAGACACAACCACTTCTGTGCCACACAGCTCCCAAGGATGTGAGCACGCTCAGCCCACATCAAGGACACCCTCGTATCAGAGTTGGCCAGGCCCGAAGAAGATTCATTCAGGGTACCCGGAAATGCTTCTGCATTAAACAGCATATATTTTCAGTTTGTATGACTGATTTACATTCGTCTATATCCTCAGGGTGTGTCCACATGATTCACTCTTTCCTGAAATGATTGCTAATGAAGGACACTCATGAGGTGCAAGTTAGTTGACTAAAGGCAGGGGAAATGCAAGGAGTGATGACTTGGTTATGCGGAGAAAAGGGATTTTATTGAAAAATAGATGAGGAGCCAAGTGACCAGGCCGTTCTGGTCACTGCGCAGCTCCCACCTCTACAGCCCCAGGGTCCTCTGATGTCCTCTAGCGACCTTACATTTTGCTCATAGTACTCAATGCCTCAGGTGTATCCCTCCGCGCGCCACGAGTTCCTCAGCTGCAAATCTTTGTGCAAACCCAGCTGTTATAAAGTAGATAGAGAATATTCTAAGCCCTGGGATTCAGTGTCAGCTCAATCAATATTTGATGGATGGACAAATGAATAGTGAGAAAAAATAGAGTCCCTGTTCTGAGTGCTTTTAAGATCCAAATGAGGTAGGTAATGTGAATGCATGTATTCATAACCTGGAGAAATGGCAACATCATAAGGCATTAGCCTTATGATGAGAATTAGGTGAAGAGAATTAGGAACAAACCTGCAGGATTAAATCAAATCTGATTATGTAGTCTCATAATTACAGGCAATACTCATTTTAAGGCTTGAACCAGTGCTACCAACTGTAAAGGCATTAGAGTCAGACTTGATCAAGATCGAGTGCAGCAAAGAAGCTATGCACCCAGCTCCAGAGTCAGAAAGCCTGGATTCACATACTGCCTTCACCACTTGGCAATTGTAGGACTTGACACAAGTATGAACTACATTTTCTGACCCCACTACCAGTTGTGTGATGATGCCATGAGATGACATAGATAACCCGTGTAAGGCACCTTTAACTATAACTGTCTCCTACTGATAGAATACTACACAGCGATGAAAAAGATAAGTGCATACCACTGGTAGCAACATAGAATGCAGCTGGAAGGGAGGATGATAAGAGAAATAAGTCAGAAACAAAAAGAGAAATAAGTCAGAATGAATAAGATAAAGATGGTGTCACAGGTGGAATATGGAGAAACCAAATAAAGGGCCAGGAAAAAGACAAAACTTGCAGGCAGACACTAGATCTGAGACATCCAGCAGGGGAAGGGAAGGGAAAGAACCCCAAATGAGGGAGGGAAGAGCACAAGGATCCGTGGTGACAGAACACAGGTATTATGTTGATGGGAGAGCTACAGGGCTACATCTGATGGGAGAAATCAAAGACTGTCAAAAAATGAACAGTGATGCTAGAAAATAAATGAATAAAAAAGGATGTCTCAACAAATTTTAGCCTTTATGATGACTGGAAATTTCTCTCCATGGGTACAATCTCCCACACAGGGGATCCCAGAGTCGCTGAGGTGCTTGAGCTAAAGGCTGTCATTAATCTCCCTCAGCTCCCTGCAGCTACGCTTAGCTCTGCAAGTCTGTCCTGGGCAGCGGCTGTCTGCTTAATGAACACTTGACTTCACTCAGCTACATAATAAAGCTGACGTGGATCCAGCACACCTGCCAGCAACACATGGGCCTTTGTACAGAGGGAGAGGATTTAGGGAACACATCAAACAGTGGAAGATTCGAGGAAACGCCCAGACACCCCGGTGGAGAGGGAAACAATTAGATTCAGTAGTCACTGAAACCGCTTTGAATCACCAGGGTAAGAAGCCTTTGCAAAGTTTAAAGTGGAAACATGTAAAATATTTGCTTGAACTCCTAAGCTGAAGGTCTCATACTCCAGAGAGAGTTCTTCTTTTCTGGAAGTGGAAATTAATTAATGTTTGTTGGGTGCTTCCATAATAGAAAATACAATCATGCCTCTCAATCAAAAACAATATTGATTCCAAGTGGTGATGGTGAGTAAATCTCTGTAGAGGGTTATCATTTTCAACTCCCTGGCTCTAATGGAAGCTAAAACACAGGCATATTTTAAAAAGTCAAAAGCAAATTCAGACAATGATTTTAAGACGTTAATTTCACAAAGGATGAAATAGTAGTAGATGAGGAATAATCATCTCAGAACAAGCGAACATATCACTTTTCAAGTGGCAAAAAGATTAATAACTCAAAGCAAAGAAAACATTTTTTGTCTCTAAAAGGTAAAAATAATGAAGCATTTAAATAAAGTTAAAAAAGGGCTTAACAATTTTTAAAAACTGTACGCTGAGATCAAAGCTTTGAGCTCAAATCTAGAAGGAATTTTAGTCCCAAAACAATTGAGGATGGTTTTAAAATAGTTTCTGCATATTACTTTTAATAAGTCACTTGCTCTGATGCCAAGCAGAAAAACAATATCTGACACAATCTCCTGCGTGTCTCCAAAGCTGTGACTTCTCAAACACTAAGAGTTAAATGAGGACTATGCCAGCATTTCATACAGGATGATCAACAATATAAATGCAGAAAAGAATCTCATAATTACCAAAGGAAACTTCCAGCTGTGGGCAATTAAAGATTTACCATATTAACAATGAGAGTCTTCCAAACGTGGGAAAAAAGAAGCAATTCACAGAATTTAGAGTCTCCATGAAAACAATAGCATAATCAAATTTCTGGTCCAGAGAGGGCATGGAAGAGTTGTGTTCAATTGATTCTGTCTCAAAAGCCACATAAACTCTAATATCATCCTACCTGCCATAAGGATTCTCTTTGTTTTCATAGCCATGGGACCTTTAGAAATGTTGACTACATCATCAAATATGTCCTCCAGTGGTGGTGGGAAAATGTTCTCCTCCCCTTCCCCACTCACAAGGAGGCAAGGAATCTGATCCTCAGACAAATGGCCCCAACTCTTCCATCCTCACAGCCCTTCGGGCTAAGATTTTTATTTCTCTTCTTTGCTTTATGGTTCTACTTCCCATTTAAAAGCCATTAAAGCCAGCTCTTGTTCTGAGTTCTTTTCTCACTTTTTTTTTCACCTAGCTACTCCTGAATACTGACTGGTGGAGTAAAAGCCACAGCAATTCTGAACATTACCAGGTTCAAGCAGTTGGTCCAAATAAGAGTCTAAAATGAATGATGTGGGAACAGTTCTTTCGAATGAATATCCTTGTCTATGAGGAGTCACTTTCAATGAACTACTTGCATGTCCTCTATGTAAGCGTAGGGGGGTTCAAACGCCATTCACACCACAATTTCTATAGTTCTCTTAATCTGTCCACAAATAATCTATTTTTCTTGCTGAGTTCCTACTGTCTAGTTAGAAGGAAAATTCAGCTCAGGAATCAATACAATTTAAACAATTCTTTCTTTTGGACTGCTACTGTTCCCTCTGTTCTTAAACCATCCAGACTTGGTTGATGAGCAAAGCTGCAGCATCATGAGCAAAGCTGCAGAGTCTGAGGAGTGAGGATGGGCGAAGGCTATGACCCAGCCCCATGGAGAGAAAAGTAGGGTGGTCCCCAGGGTGTCCCTGGCGAAAGGGAAAGTTCCAGGTTTCCTGTCCCATCTAGGAATGAGTGGAGCTGAGTGGAGAGGGGAAGCTAAAAAGGCCTGAGGAGAGAAGACTGGGGGGAAAAAGGAAGGAGTAAGGAGGTTGGAGGAGGCAGATGGGTTAGAGAGACACATGAAGAAGTCACGCTTGCTTCTTGGCCTTGGGCTTGCACCAGGCCTTAGTGGGCGGCCAATGGGATGCTTGAAAGGGACAGGGAATGGGTGAGAGGCCTGTGGGGTGCTGACAGCAGCAGCCTTGATCTTAAACTATATTTTGATTTTGCTTTTTTCCCTCCAGACATGCCTGGCCCCATCTGCCCCTTTCCTATGGACCTGGGTCTCCGCCAGAAGGTGCCTTAGACCATGGCAAGCTTTCAGCCTCAGAGGCCCCGCTTAGGGTCCATCTTGTTGACTGGGCATTTACCCATGAGGGGATAGATGACTTTGGCAGTTTCATGGGGAGACTATTTAAACCCTATTTCTCCTCTTCTCTGTATGGCACACATTCTTTTCTATTGAAGGTCTCACACACTTAGAGTATCATGGTTTGTCTTGGAAGAGTGGGGGGCAGAACCTATAGACAGTAAACAGGTTTACTCTACCTGCTAACAGAGCTAGTTGATGGCCTCACCCCTTCTCTGGACCTGTTAGTGCCCGCTGGCCTTGGCACATAGGACTGAGTCCTGGCTTTCAAATATACACAATTGAGAAAACTTTTGACCCATCCCTATTTAATCCCCCACCCAAGATGCACTCTGCCTTGGTTACAGGACCTCACTGCCCCCACATGCTTTCACCCCTCTGGCTTTCACCTCAAACGCACCCCTGGCTGAGCTCAGGGGCATAAGAACACACCACACAGAAACTGAGAGATCAGGGCGATGGCCTCTCCTGAGGCACACCTCACGTCAAGGGGGATTTCAGGTTCTCCCTTCCATATTCCTAGGAGAGTGAAGGGAGACCTCTACCTCACAGCCTGCTTTTCCAGCTCTATGGGCTGCAGTAGAGTTTTAAGGGCCATGAGATGCAGGGGTCTTTACTTAGGGGACTCCATAGTCTGTGTCCCTCCACACTAGCTCTTGTAGGACTGCTCCAAATAAAAGACACCACGCCCTCTTCCCCACCCCCACCTGGTTAGCAAGTGCACTGCCCTTCTCAAGCTTCCAATGGTCACTCCCCCTGTCCTGGGGTGACAGGCCTCTGGGTTTAACCCCTCTTTCTTCCCCCTTCCCCATTTTAATCCACTTGACCTTCTGACCTGTTGACAAGTTTGGCTTAAGTGGGTGTGCTCATAAAATCAGGCAGAGGGCTGCAGGAGACCCAATCTGAAGATTCAGATTCCAGATAGTGGGTTCTACCTCTGGGTCTCATTTTCTGCTTTCCAGTACTTTCTAATGGCATGACCTCAGATAAGCAATTGGACTTTCCTAATCCTGTGTTGCTCTCTGTAAAAAGGAGGGAAGAGATATGTCCATTCTATATCTTGGTATCTGGGAGAACAGGATGATTTCTAAGGGTTGAAGTGCATTGAGGATGATAAATACAGGCAAGATAAGCTTCCTCCCTTTGAAAACACCAAATTGGTTTATTCTGCACCCGACACATGGAAAACAACAGGCATATAATACCTCATATAATACCTCTATGTGCAGTTTTGCCTCTGGGATCTCTTTGCTTCAAACGTCACATAACCATTGATTTTTCTAACACTAAGTTGAGTGTTCTCTCAACTACCGCTTTACGATAAAGCTGACTTCTCAGAATGCCTTGAAACAAGTTTTCTGTGCCTTCAAGTCACCATAAAGATAGAATTAGCTGGTTTATTGCTAAGAAACTGGTTTCATGGCACTTCCTTGTCTCCGACTCTGTCACAAAGATCACAAAGAAAGAGTAGTAATTCAAGAAGGAATGCTGACGAACAGGCCTGTGTTTACAGAGTAGACAAAATAGTCATAGACACATCTAAGAAGTATAAGACTTTGAGACCCACCACTCTGCTCTATTCTAAATTGTCATCTAGATAACAACCCCTATGAATTAATTCTCTTTTCCCTTCTAGTTAAGTGTCTTTTGACTGACTAGCACCATAACTAACACAACTTGGGTAAAAACTTTTTACTTTTGATACTAAATAAATAAATAAGGCATTAACTTTTTATATAAGTTTTACCATGGAAAAATTATTATATGACAACTAACTTCATGTATAATTCACTAGAAAATTATTGCCTACTACTGCTCAAAAGTCATACAAGTGGAACATAAATACCATAATTTGCTTGTTACAGAGGCAAAATGAAAAGAAAATCATTGCTTATTTAATTATCAAAACCAGTATCTTACTTTCTAAATTAAAACTTACTTTCTAAAATTAAAACATTAGGCAGGGATTATTACTTATCTTAAGGTGATTAGCCATCTTGTTTCATTCAAAGTATTACTTCTTAATGATTCAGGCTTCCATTCTAAAATTTTTTCAGTGACTATTAAAAAAAAAAATGTGGTCGAATTTCCTCAAGACCCACAAAGAGATGGTAACTATTTAATTCTATCTGTGACATGTCCTAGTAATAAGTCTTCTCAGAATACAGAATGGAAAATGTTTGGAACTTACATTTTAAATACAATTCCCCATGAACAAGAACAAAGAGCTATTCATTCCTTTTATTCTCATAGTAATATGCCTCATTCCTCTATCCTTCTGTAGATTTAATGATTACCCTGAAATTTCTATAGTTTAAAGTAATTAGTAGAAATAGAACAAGCTCCTTTTTTCTGAATGATGAAACTAAACAAGGTAATAACCCATTTAAATATAATAAGAGGTTCTATAATAACAGAACAAGTTTAAGATCCCTCCCTTACATGGCTATTCCTCACTGAGAGAAATTCCTCCCATTTCTCTTCCTGTAATCCACAAACTCTTTATGTAGTCCACATCCTGTTCTTGCAGGCCACACTTCCTCCCTGTAGCCCACACTTCCTTCCTGTAGCCCATACTTCCTTTCTATCACCTACAGTCCCTCCTTATAGCCCACACTTCCTTCCTATAGTTCACACTTCCTTCCTGTAGTCCTTCCTTTCTATCACCTACATGTTCTTCCTGTAGCTCACACTTCCTTCCTAGTCCTTCCTTCCTATCACCTACATGTCCTTCCTGTAGCTCACACTTCCTTCCTGTAGCCCACACTTCCTTCCTATTTCTTACATTTCCTTCTTGCAGCCCACAATTTCTTTCTTTAGCCCACACTTCCTTTCTATCATTTATATTCCTTTCTTGTAGCTCACACTTCCTTCCTGTAGCCCACAATTTCTTCTGGTTGCCTATATTCCATCTAGGAAGAAGATACAGCCAGATCTTCTTCCTGAAGCCCACACTTTCTCCCTATAGCCCACATTCCCTCCCATGGCCTACACTTTCTTCCTATAGCTCATCCCCCTTCTTGTTGCCTATTTTCCTTGGGGGGTTAACTTAATGAAGTGTGGAATAACCCTCCTCCCACTCCTGTTAGTTTATGCTTATAATTTTAAGTCTTCCAGAGTACTTAATTTTTCATAGAAGATTCCAGAAGAATAAAAAATGCTTTTATAACTGAAGTAATGAATCCTTGGTATAATTTCAAGCACCTCAATCACTTAATTCTGGTCTTTTTCTTAGGAGTATTTAGCATTCTGCTTATGACACTCTTATATTACTTACTCTGACTGTGAGGCAAATTAAAACCCACTAACAACACCACCAAAAACCTACAGATTGACATCTCATAAATGAATATTCTGTACCAGAAAACAATTTCCAGTCAGGGGACAAACATCTGGAATAATAGAAATTTTAGTTTAATTTAAATGGAATTCAAAACACTTTTTAGACCTTTAAAAAAAAAAAGGCCAGATGCAATGCATTACAAACTGTTTGCCTAATTCAAACCTTAAAGAAAATCATCTCTCTTCCATATGACATCAAATTTAGAACAAGGGGGTTGGGTATGGAGCAATAATAACAACTCCTGATTTTGAAAGATGGTGGGACTCTACGTAGCTGTTCCTTCAATGTTACATGAATATTTTGGAATATTTCTCTTTAAGAGAAGCTTTTGCTTTTTTTCTTTCTCTAAAATAAGTTATGACATAGATCCTGGATTTTATTCATAGGAAGGCTATAATATATATATGTAGCATAAAATGTGTCTTCTAAAATGAGATGCTGCTTCCATAAATATGATTAGTAGAAGTTTTTGGAGAAATGAGAAAGTTTTTGTCATTCCATCATGAAGATAACTTTTGTACCTGTTTATAAGAAGAGCTATCCTCCTCAAAATTATACTTGTTAAGATACTCGCTATAAGAGAAATACAGGATGGTCTCACTATTTGGAGGGAGAATATGAAAAAAATGAGGGAGAAAGAGTAAACAAAAAACAATTGGACAAGAAAAATGTAAAGTTAATGTTCAACAGTTTGAAGCATAGAGCATGAGAGGGGGAAATCGTGTCACGGGGGGCACAAAAGATTAAGATGATGAAGCATAGGTGATAAGGTAGTAGAAGAACCCAGGATAGATAACAATGTAAAATTAATTAATTAATTTTAAAAGATATTCTTTACATCTTGGGTTCACATGACTTAAATACATGAACTAGAAAAGAAAAAGCTCTCTCATTAAATTGTTTTAATCAACCCATCCTCCCTTTGAAGATTTTCACTGATTTGCAAATTCTTACTCTTACGTATTCTTACATATTGGCCATCTATGAAAAATTCTTACATATTGACCATCTATAAAAAAACTAAGCCTACATCTAGCTTATATTTCCAGTGGAACAAGATAACCTCACATACTAGGTCTGTAGGAATTCCCGTGAAATGTAACTAATTGACAAAACCAGATGCTGAATTCTCCTTCACCAGTTCTACTCCCTAGTCTCCTCTTGCTAAACCACCAGAGGAAGTCACTGTCTCATAAAAACAATAATTTAATATTATAAGTATATTTTAAGCCTTCACATGTTTTTCTCTATGTGACATTGTGCTGTTAAAAGAATTTAAGTAAGTATATAAAGTCCCCATCAGTCTCTTAAAGAGGATGATTTGAAACAACACATTGGGAAGAAAATAAGCATGCATATAATACTCAAAAATTAGGTATAAGCTAATTTAACATTCAGAGAAAGAATAATAGATGTGGATGAGAGATGCTTTTCCAGGATCTCTTCAGTTAGAGGCTTGCAATCTTCCCTCCAGGCACTGGGGGGCTACTTCTACCTTCATGGCCTCCTCAGCCATCTTGTCAATGTGACAACTACAGTTCACATTCAAGCAAAGAACTGTTTGAATGAAGATGGAAAGTACTGCCCATCCCTTTCTGTGTTTTCACTAGTATGATCTGAATGTGTGTATCCTCTAATTTCCCATCTCAAGTTCTTGCAAAGGGTGATATACCCCCTACTCCTTGGTGGCACCCAGGGCAGACATTACTAATTGATCACAGAATTGTTTTCAATTGAATACAGACCAAGCAGAGCTCACACACTCAATCCCAGGCTCTAGGCAGCCACTCCTGTTTAATTTATTCACAGTTAGCATATAACAGGAAACTTGTTTGTCCTTTCTGGCTTAAGTGTCCCTCAGGGACTGTAGGACCCAGCAGGAGCCCTAGCACAGAGTTGGGGATGAACAGATGGAACACATTTCTGAGAAGCTGCATCTACCAAATGTGGACTGAACTCCATAGCTGTCAGGGAAAAACACTCACTCACTGTTGAGATAAATTACATATTTTGAAAATGTAACAATATGAGAATAGGGAAAGTCAGGATAGGGCTAAGGGTTATCTTTCATGAACTACATAATTCAGTAGAAACCAGTGATGCTTTTTAAAGTCATAGGGAGCCACAAGCATTCTGGAAAGTTCCACGTGCAGCGGTCTTGGAGGGAATATCTTATTGATGACCTGAAAGAGAG
>PVHY01003646.1:0-105001 GCA_004024945.1 Uropsilus gracilis | reverse complement strand
AGAGAAGTACAGGATGGTCTCACTTATATGAGGGATATAGGGAAAATCAAACAAATAAAAAATGAAAACAACCAATGGGACTGAACCATGGAATGAGAGAGGAGGAGGAGGGGGAAGAAGGCAGGGGAGGTGAAGCGTACAAAAGATCAGGATAGTTATCAAATGTTAGTGAAGTGGGAAAGCCCCGGGATAAAATAAATAAATAAATAAAATAAAACAACAACAACAAAAAACCACACACACCCACTTACCATATATCAGAAAAGAACAACAGGCCAAACAACCAACAACTAAATATCAACTTAACCAAACAACAATTTGCAGAAAAATGGGAGGAGTGATTGAAGGGGGGATACAGAGGGGAAATATGGAGGGAGGAGGAAGGGGGATATAGAGAGGGGATATGGAGGGAGGAGGAGGGATCAATTAATTCACAATTGTGACAAATCAATAAAATGAATAAAAAAAATAAATAAAATAAAATAAAGAATTGTTGCCGTATTTCTGTTTGCATCTCCTATCATATTGCTGGCACCAATGTATAAGAGAGAACATCAGCGTCTGCAAAGTTAGTGATTTCATATAATCACATATTAAATGGGCAAGAAGAGTCATAGAAGATGAAGATAGACAAGTGGGACAGTGATTTAAGAATAATTCTGATTTACATGTAATTTTAATTAAAGTATGGTAGCAAATATCTAATTGAGGAAACTTCTGGATGGAAACACATTTGCAGGAAATCCTTGTGGAGCAAAATACTCAAAATCTATGTATTTGCTGACTTATTGAGAATATATAATGTGCAAGAAATGATGGGATTTATTAGCCTTATCTGTGCCACTATTGTGTAACTTCTCTTTCAACATGTGAAGTCAATTAAAAATTCCTTCCAACATGGATCAAAGGATGCATGCTTTCATTTTCATTTTGATGAAGTGTTGTGATTTCTTTTGGATAAACAAATTGATGCTGAAAGATTTATTTTTATTTCTGCTTTTCATATCTACTTAACATGGTCTCAAGATAGATAAACTTGTACCAAGCAGTATGTACATAAACAACAATACCCAGAGAAGAAAGTAAAAGGGGAAATCTTTGTTTGCCTTTTTAATACTTAAAAAAATCTTTCAGTATTCCTAACCATCTGTACCTCAAGTCTCGATGAGTTAAGATGATATTTCTTAATCAGTCAGGGTCACTAAGCAGCAAAATTGCCAAAAATGAATTAAACGACCCATAACTATCCAGTAACCACAACCAGGTTATCAAAATTTCTGTGGTAGTACACAGCCTTCTGTGAAGCAAATTTTAGCATACTGAAAATTGGGAGGAAAAGAAACACATAGTAAGAAAACAAAAATAGCTAATAAGTCAATAGCATCAATGTTTATGTTAGTGGCTTAAAAAAAAAGGTAAATTAAAAGGACTACACCCATAAAAAGAAAACATCAACTGTAATGCTAAAAATTCAATTAGTAATTATGCAGAGGGGAAGTTTTTTTTCACTCAACCCCTGAAGCTCTTTATACAAGAAATAGTGTATCTTTTCTGGAAAGAAGAAAGAAGAGGGTGACTCAGGAATATTTATATTCCACATCAAGAAAGAATTAAATTTGTTTTATTTAATTTCTTATTCAGAAAGATTTTGCAACTCATCCAACCAAAGTAAAATTCAATTTTCCCACTTAGCTCATTGAGAAATTCTTATATTAACAAGATTAAGACTTTAAAGTAGAAACTTCTCTGATGTTTCAGAAGGTAATGGCTTTTTACTGATTTTCTTACACATTTGACCTTGCTTGTCTAGTTAAATTGCCATTTGTTCTCTAAAAATCTTTATCATCCTAACACTTTTAGTCTTTTTCCTTTTCAGAAGCATTGGTGCTTTCACATTTGCCCTTTAGCTGATTGAATGGACAGGGTGGCTGTCTCCCTTGACAAATGAAAGTGTGTTCTGAAACATCTCTATATATCATGAATATTACAAGAAGAATGTATTGCATGAGGCTTTCCTAACAGTGGAAATATGACTCCTAAGTCTGAATTCATGTATCATATATTATATGTATAGGGTGTACAGGGAAAACATCAGTGTGAGTATAATGTACCATAAGTATAATATATGTGAGCATGAACTTACACTTTCATTCAAAAAAACAGCTTGTAAAGGAAATCTCCTTTTATTTTTCAATTAGTGTCATGTGGAAAGGCTGACCTTCTCAAATACTTCCCCTAAAACCTTTTTGGTTTGTGTTGCAGTCAGTTTATAGATTCCACTCCAAATAAGGGAAGATGGGTTCTTTAGAGATTTGACACACTACTGAAAGGAAAAATTAAAATAGCCCGTTTGTTTATGAGTAGAGATTATCTAATATTAGCTTGTACATGATGGAAAAGAAATTGCCCTAGCCATTAATCACTGCAGAAGAGACGTAGTATCATTCAGAAAGGATTTTAGTCAGTGATAGTTTTGGGGAAACACACAATAGCATTTCATTCATATTAGCAATTGTTCTGAATGAATTATTCGTTTCAATTCTTCCAGAAAGATAGTTTTTAAAACTTCTGATTTTATTAGAAGTTTGAGAATCTGTGAATGATACCATGCATTCTAATTATTTTAACACTAGCAGGTTGTAAAAATATCAATGCTACCCAAAATATAAGGGAATGTCCCTCTTCCTAACCAGAAAGAGTCCTTCTGGCTAAAAGAAAGTTTTGAAAATAAATAAATAAATTGGCAATATATTTGGTCTCCTGAATAGGACCTGAAGGTCAGTGAAAAGAAGATTGTGGTAACTTGGTTGTTTGCTTCTATGTTAGGCTGCATGGGTGCAAATCCCAGATTCAGGGATTTTACTTCTGATTAAAAAAAACAAAATAAACAAACAAACAAAACCTGAACATATGATCCTGAATATTTCATAGTGTCTGTCACCCCTGTGTTTTTCAAAATTCTATCTAATTATAAATTTCAGTATTAGTAAAAAAAAAAAAGGATCCCATATCATTTCATAATGCATTTGTTTCCATAAATATTGAGTTTAACAAATTAGTCAGATAGGTCACAACAGCAGTCTTTTTAAATAAAATGTTAGTCACATTGACAGGAAGAATTGGAAGGTACAAATGATGAACCTCAGAGATTGACTCAGGATTGTCCAGAGCAGACAGAAAATCCACCTTTGGACACAAAAATGTCCAAAATAATGCAACAATAGATTCGCAGAAGTACCTCCATTGACATTATACAGGTGTGTGATAACCATTCTAGCTGAAAAAGAAAATCCTCTCTAAACCTTGCAGTACAGAAAATTCAGTTTGGCATTGTTTATTACCCTATAGAGTCAGTGGACAATTTATTGCATTCTGCTATCTAATCTCGGAATGGCAGTGTTTTTCTTTAAGAATTCTCTAAAGGAAGTGATTCTTTGATAATTGAACTCCCTGTGGTGTTGGTCAAGTGGAAACAGTGTGCAGGGACTTCAAAGAAATGAAAGCTATAAGTACAGAACAAAGGCTTTTCTGGCAGTGATAGAAGAGGAATCTCTCTCTGACTCTCTAAGTAATGAGAGCCAAATGTTTGAGACCTCAGTCAAGGTCCCTGAAGAGAGCAAACCAGGAGGGCAGGAGAGAGCCAGGCATGTTGTGGGGAGGGAGGTGTTTGCTGCAGTGTAAGCTCCTCATATAGTGGTTCCTAGTTTGTTATTGTGATGCTTTATTTCTAAAAGATGACACTGAAACCCAAGAAATGTTTATATTCTACAGAAATATGGGAACTCTTAGAAGGGTAAATGAATAATTAGGTGAACAGTATAAGGTCTGGTTTTTGGTGAAGACGAAGTTTTTGTAAATAAATTCATGCTAAAATCATAGGACACATGGGTTTGTGGAGGTGTTGTTTTCTATCTTTCTTATTTTCCTTAAAAGGAAAATTAATCTACACAGTTCTGCAAATGAAAGATAATAATGTCTACTGAATTTGGAATGGTGCTATCACTTGGGAAAGTTAAAAGTTTTTTTCTATGAATGGGGTGAGAAAATTTGACTTAAATATTAATGATTTTATTCATGTTTTGTTATTAATATGTTCCATTAAGAACATAATATTCACAAAATTAGATCATTATCAGTGGTGCCAAAATGTTATTTTGCATATATTTTTATTATATGTATGGACATCCTAAATATTAAGATTAATTTCTTAGGAAGATTTAACTTTACTCTAATAGATTAACTTATACTTTCTTCTTTATTTACATTCTTGTCCCCACCTCTGCTATATAATGACAAACCATGTCACCATATCTACCTCTTAGGAATGTTGTTGACTTCACAGCAGCATATTGGCATCCCCACAAGTCTGAAAAGAGCCTGTACCATTTGAAGAGTAGTGAGCTGAGTTTTGGTGGAATTTTCTGAAAGTAGATGAACTATTTATCTACTGATCTGATAAAAGCTGCTCTTCCTAATAACTACATCTCTCAAGAGGAAGTCGAACCATGTCCTAGCTTCTTTTGCTAAGGAATTTCATCAGTGTTAAGGTAATATCAATCCATCAGCTTGAAAACAGTCATTGAATGTTAAGGTATCATCAAAGTCAACAGTATGTCTTTTCTGATCTCATTGTGACCAAAAGATCCTATTAGACATCTGAATTACAAAATGGTTAATACTTAATTGCAAAAATCCTTATATCTACTCATTTTAGTGATGAAGTTGCTACCAGAAACTATGAAACTTTTGTAAGGTTTTCTCTTTTTTTGCACATTTCTAAATCAATTTGTCAAGGCAGTTATCAAATTTGTGATTCAATTAAAATAAAGAATTTTTACTTTCTAAATGCCTTGAAAAGAATATTATACATGATTCTATAAAGAGAAGCAACAAAGTTAGGCATTTTCAGCACCCTTAGTTTAGTAATAGAATAACCAGCACAAAACTGATAATAGTATTTGCACATATATTTGCCACCACATTGCATACATCTACCTAAGCAATCAACTACTTTATATTTAAGGTAAGCATAACTTCAGTTGGAATGGGGAAATAATAAGCATATAGTTGTACTGGGACTAGTGAGAGAGGTATTTAGTCACCCATTTAATATATGTCAGGAATAAGAGGTAGAGTGAATAGTTGTACTGTTCTTTATAGTGCATACTCCAACACAAAAGTTAATTGTGTCTTTCATACACAGAAGATAGCATCATTACCGTTGCATTGGCAAGAATATATCAAGCATCTAAATCAACAGTCTCATCCTATTGGCAGCAGCTAATATGATTAAACTATAGCCAACTCTTGACACTCAAGAAGAAAATATGTCATATGCTCTATTAGAAAGTACTAGCCTATTAGTCTGTTAGTTGACCCAGATCAATAAAGGTATTTCTTGAACTTTAAATATTAAAATGAATTCTGTTTTATTCATCAGCAATGCAATAATAAGGATTATATTTTGAGCATTTACCATGGAAGGAAAATCAGCAGAGGCACTTCACATGCATTAAATCATTTCATCTTTCCCAAAAACTTAAGAAGTAAGTAATTTTATTAAGCGCATAAGCGTAACTAATTTTCATTATGTAATAACTAATTAGTGATGGAGCTCTAAATTCAGGCAATGATAAACATCTTATACTCTTCATTCTTCTGTCTCTTAAATCAGTAGGAAATTCTATCTTTATAATGTTCAAGAATGAGAAACCAAGTGTTAAGGTGTTTTCTTTAACTGGTAATGATGTTCTATTCCAAAGAAAACCATGATATTGATATTAATCTTTTACCGTAGCATAATGTTCCACCTGCTGCTACTTCCTTTTCCCATTTCACATCTCCTCCCTCCACATACTCTACTTTTACTTCAAGTCTACTGACTTCTATCTGCCCCAATTTATCTTCTGAACACCCTGTTTCAGAGGTGTTGCTTAAGAGGTGTTGACACTCCCAGGGTAATACTTTTCCATTATGCACCTTGCTACTTAAATTATTTGCTTCTTCTCAGAGCTTAGGTTTATTGGTTCAAATGAATTGTTATTTTTCTGTTACAGTTACTATGATTAAATTTTAAGAATGACATTTTTTTCCACATACTTGTTCTTCTCTAAATGCTAGAAACTTTGGATAATGCAGTAGAAGTCTTAGAACAGAATAGTTTTTTCTTATTGGAATCTATTTAATTTCCCACTGACTTATGATTTTTAATTTTTTAAAGGTAGTTTGATTACTTTCCAAAATGACTGTATTCCCACCAATGGTCAGGGGCTATCTCCTATACCACATTCTCTCCCGCAATGTTGCAGTGTTCTTTTAAATATATGTCACTTTAGTGGGTGATATCTTTTTGTGGTATAACTTGTATCCTCCTTATCCAAAGTGATATAACATATGTTTTTTGACATACTTACTGACCTCAGAATTATCTGTACAGATCTGATATCCACTTATGAATTGGATTTTTTGTTGTTATTAAATTGTTATAAAATGAATTTTAAACTACCTATGGCAGAAATATATTGCTAATCCAATTTTTCTCCCTTCTTTGAGTTTCAACATGAGAAACTCCTATGATTTATAAATTTTTCACAATAGTATTATATTATAATGAGCTAAAGACTACACACAATGGAATATTTTAATTTTCTGGTAAAAATTTTTTTTTTTGGATAAGAAAAAATAAGCATGGAGAATTTTATGCAATCTTCAATATAAAACCACAGCTTTGTTTCTGCAAAAACATGTAAAATATTAACACATGGGATAATAGAGCATTTTAGAATTCAATTTTGTACAAATTCAAGTCCAAATTATGAACCTTTTTCTTGGGTAACTGATGTATTGAAGGAGTGAAAACAAGAAAATGTATCATATTAACTGTTCACAAGCTCACTGGTCCTTATAATCCTTTTATTGGACTACTTTCCTTTTCCTTAGGAAAGTTACTCACTTTTCCCTGATGTTATTTCAATAAGAACTTGAAGGTCCTTAAAATAAAGAAAACATCTGTGTGGTGACGAGCTAATCTTATCCAATGAAAAATCTGGTCTTTTCCCAGGCCTCTGGGAGGTAGCCACTAAATCCTTGAAATTTCCAAGTAAAGGTATGTCTTCCTTGTTAATGGTGGCTTCCTGGACCATACCTGATAGGTTATGTTAATAAGATGACTCATTGTTGAACAAATGCTACATCAGTATGCTAGGATGAAAGCTGCCTATATGAAAAAGTTAACCTCATCAATAGAGGACTGAAACTAGGTCAGGTGTTATTACTCTGAATGATGGTGGTGAGGGAGAAATTTACTTCATACACAGCCATAATTCAATCATTTCTATGTAATGAAGAAACAAAATCTTTGGACACCAAAATCAGGTGAGTTCCTGGAAATAATACTTTTGTGTTTATTGCCACACATCCTACTATGTTCCTTGAGGACAAGGTTGCTTAGTGTTTAGAGCTGTTCCTAATTCCAAGTCTCACCTTTGCATTTCCTCCTTTTGGGTAGTTTTAATCTGTATCCTTGTATCATACCAAACTGTAATCTTAGTATGGTACTTTACCATATATTATGAATTATGAGGGTGTTCATGGAATATAGCAAGCTGGGTGGAAGTGAGCCCTATTTCTTTATCAGCAAAGTTGGAATAAAAATGCCTACCCTATGATTTACTTTGAAACAAGTTGAGGAAGGAAGATGGTGATACTGACCAGCATTAGCATTTTATATCTTCTTCCTTTTTCTTCACTGTCTGTGTAATAATTATCAGCAAACTGCACTGACCAATCTAGTTAAATGGAAAAATATAATTTATAGCTTGTCTTCACTACACTTAAGTTGCCTTTGCATTCTAAAGAGACAAAATAGTTGGACTTTGCTTTTAATATCCAAAATAAGTATATTTTGTAAAAATTGACTATTCAAAATCTCAGTGCTTTACTATCCCATTATTTCCCTCATGACTAGTACTGTACATTTGCAATTAAATATTTCAAATTAAGCACCAAAAACAGGTGCACCATGGTTCCCTGTGTGATTATGAAAATGATGTAATATGAATTTTAGTATAATCTTGCATTTTTATTTTTCTAAATTCATAGTTTATATCAAACAGATGAAGATGGGAAATACCTGTAATGCAAGCAATCCTTGTTGCCAATTGTAGGGGAAGCAGCTTAATCATGATGCCAAATATAGTGCACAGGCATAAGGCTCACCAATTTGCATAGTTTCTTTATTGGTTCTAGCAGTTACACCAGGTAGGCACAGTCAGGCCTAGGAAACAGGTTAGCTTCCAGCTCTCCAGACTCCAGAAATCTCTCTCTTTCTCCTTTATCACCTCTTTCCTAGGCCCATGTGTGCACACGTACAAATGCCCACACCCACCCACTGGGCCTCACAATCATGAGGAAGATGCAATTCTACAGGTTAATGGAGGAAAAAGCCTGACCAAACTCACTCTGTAATACCATACTGTGCTTGTTCAAAACCCATCCTTCTGGGGGATTTTCCTATTCTCATGACTTTAGCATCTTCAGCATTATTCGTCCTAGAAAAGAGAGCACACTCTCTTCATGGAGCACAGCAAGACCCCATTAAACCAAGTAATGGTTCTCCCTTGACATTACAAGCACCAAAAAAGACTAAGAGAGAAATGACTATGATTGATCCTAATTGGCCAGAGGAGTTAGGACTGTTGTTACACCAGGGCTGCAGGGAGAAATTTCTGTTCATCTGAATGAAACATTGGCGTCCCCATTGCTACTCTCTTGTTAGGTCTGATAACAAAAAGGTCAGTATAGTAATTCTGATCTAATAAAGATATGGTGATGAGGAGTTTAGAACCCCAAGGATGAAGTGCTCGCTCACTACTAAGTGTATGATTCTGCCCTAACAAAATAACTTAAATTATGTGACTCAAATAGAAGAAATTAATTGCTGACAGCTTTGGAGAATTGAGAAGTCCAAGTGCAGAATCCTGGCTGATTCTGTACCTGGTCCAATATGTCTTTTTAACTTCCAGATTGCCACATGCTTGTTGATGAGGACTTGGCAGGGAGAAAAAGCTATAGTGTCCCTCGTCTTCTAAATGGGACAGTTTTTACTGAATTAACATCCAACCTTTATGACGTCATTTAATCTTTGCCTCCTACTCACAGACCTTATTTCAAAATGGGCTTAGTGCTTCCATATATCCATTTGGGTGGAACAGTTTATAACAAAAGGCAAATGCCATTGCCAACAATAGCAGAAGATACCCTTTAAATGAAAGGCATATAAAGTGAAGAATGCTATACGAAAAAATAATTATCATTTGTATCTCATAGACCACGCGTACAGTAGTAAGTGCTATGATTTTTCCATCTAAACTTTCTCCTCTAAAGTCCTTCAGAGAAAAGAGATCAACCAAAATTCTGGAAGAAATGGAAATAAAGTGGTATATCTGAATAATGCAGATAGTAAATGATGGTGGAAACAGATATGTCCCACTTCCAGTGTTCCTACAAGGAAGAAATTGTTGTCTTGGTCCTTAGCAGATGACTTCTACTTAACAAGATCTTTATTGTGTCAGATGCAGAGACACATATAGACACCATCCCTGTATCTGCTCATATCTCTTCATGTAAGGGTGGGAACATGAAGATTTGATCATTTCATCTAGCCAAAGTCACTAAGATAGGCAATATGTGTTGAAGAGTTCATAATGGGTTTGATAGAAGTATTAAAAAGAATGCATCATGGTTTGACTTCTTCCTCTGCTCAGTCCTTCTCACTCTCTTCACAGGTATTTTCCCTAACAATACACTGCTGGTCAAACCCCAATTCAGTGTCTATTCCCAAAAAAAACCAACCCACCACAAGTTTCTTTCATTACAAACAACAGAAAGCAACTTAAGTTAATATTAGTCAATGACAATCGATTGGAAGAGTATTTGGAATCCTACAATTGATGGGAAAATTGAAGAACTGGAAGTGAAACAGCCTTACAGGGCTGGAAGCAGGAACCATGCAACAGAAGTAGTCATGCCAACAGAAAACAGAACACTATAGAGTAAAATGAGCTCTAACATTTATCCAGTTGCTACCCTTTTCACAAATTCAGATTTCAGTGCAGGAACATTCAATGCTCTAAGTAATTGCAGATTACCTGAAAATAATTCTGGTGAAAAAGGTGTAGAATTTCAGGGTGCTGCTATTAAAAAAAGTATCTCTAGAGAAGGTAGAAAATGACAAACCTAGCGTATTCCATTCCATGTAGACATGGCACCCATATATTCATTTCCAAAATAGAAATTTTTATTTAAATATGGCCCTAACACAGCTTTCTCTTCATATAGCATAAATATTTTACCTTTTAAATTATAATACCAAAGGAATTATTATCATTACTATTATAATTATCTCAGAGTTTAAATATGTAATGCAAAGAAACTTTAAGTAATCTGATTAAAGGATTAATGCTAATTATTGCCATTTACTAAGTTAACAAAGTTCACTTCTAAGTAAAAGTAGACTGTTTGCTAATGAATCATCAAGTACTTTTAATTAGTATAATTCCTAGTTGTCGCTCCTGATGTCTAGATACATGAATTCATAGCTCATAGTGGTTGCCCTAAGGACTGAAATTAACAGCTGGGCTTAAAACAAGTTAATATGGTTTAACTTCAACTTAATTTTAATAGTTTATGAAAGTCTTGTTTCACTCTACCTCCTTAACCTCCTCCTTTCTATGTGTTATAACTGGTACATGCACTATATCTTTATATATAATTAGCCACCAACAAAATATTGTCATTGTTGTTGTAAGAAATCACCTTTAAATAAGAGAGAAGAAAAGAACTATAAGAAAATACATTTAGACTACCTTTTATATTTACCACTGTAGTTACAATTACTGATACTCCTTTTTTCTCAAGTTTATTTTATAATCTTGTGTCCTTTCTATTCTTTGGAAAACTTATTCCAGTGGTTATATAAACTGATTGGGGTTCAGGCCATCTAAAGTTTGACCTAGAACAATTCTAATTTTTTTGCAAATGGTCAACTGCAAAATAGTAATAAAACTGACCATGATGTTCATAAAAATTAAGATCATGATTTCAGGAGCACTACTGAGTAGTTTTGGCTTTGAAGCAGAGATAGAAATTACTAGAAGTAGGTTATCCAAAAGGAGGTCCTAGCACAAATATGTATTCTTACCATAATGCTATTTGTGTTTTTTCCTTAGCTACTGCATTATGAAAACTCATTACAACCAGATCTCTGGAACAGTCAATGGCTCTCCCTTTTTACTTATTTCTTAGGAAATGGCACTTTTGTGTTAGCATAAGTATAAACACATTTACATATATGTAAATGCTTCCTTATATTGTTAACACTTTAACCTCATAACTCATAACTTTCCTAATATATATGTGCAAATAATAGATATGATTGGAACTTCAGTTATCTATAGCTGAATGATTTAAAGTTGGTCCTGGTTATCTTGATAATTGGGCCTTATAGTTGAATTACCTCAGAATTAAGTGATATCACATGTGTACAGAATATTTAATAAAACATGTATTTAACAGTTTTATCTTTTTTCACATATTATCTACATCTATTCCTGAAGATTTGAAAATTGTTATATTGCAATTATTTAAATCTTAAAAGTAAGGAATATAACATAAAAATTACCAAAGATAACAATAAACAGTTGGTAATAGTTGAAAATATGAAGATTTATAGTAATACTAAGCTCTCAGAGTTCACCCATTGGACTGCTAGAAGTGAAACTTTAATCACTCCAAATACTGGAAGCTATGTATAAAAAAAGATGGAAATGTAAGTTTCTGCAGGCTTTTGTGAAAGCCATCTGGCAGAGTCTATTAAAAATTTAAGATGTAATATGTTTAAGTCCAGCAATCTCACTCCTGGGAAATTACCCCATAGAAATAAAAACATTAGTGAGTAAGGCTGTATGTACAAGGATCATTGTTCCACATTTTGTCATGACAAAAAAATGAAGCAAAAAGAATGCCATTCATCTGAAGAAGAGTTCATTACATTTTGAAGTACTCTTACCACTGGTTTTCATGTAAACATATAAAAAATCACTAGACTCTCATTTACAATTGGAGAAATCTCAAAAAAGCATAAAGTTGCAAAATCATGTATGTAATATAATCTGACTTTCATTTTGAAAAGACTAAATAAAACCCTCATAAACATGTGTGATTTCATGAACACAAGAATATATATGAGATATTATACATGATGCATACAGCACAGTCAGTTAGAGGCAGGAAAAAGGGAATGAAAAGATGGAAGAACCTTTGGGGAAAGAATCTTGGAAACTTAAAGTATTCATGAGAAATAGTATACTTGGCATGTCTTGAGCCTTTAATATGATACATGCATATGTATGGACATAAGGAGATACACTAAAGATATTAATCGCCAAATGGTAAATATGATCTTTTCACAGTAGGGTGACTTCAGGTAGTTTTTACTCTTTTATATAGATTTTGAATTTTTATTACTTTTTAAATATTCTATTGAAGTAATAGTAGGTTATAACACAATATGGATTCAATGTGTAGGGTCACATCCTTCAGGTGAATATTAGCACACTGCTCCCACCAAATAACCCATAGAGTTTTTCAAATGAGTATTTATATGTATGATTTATATAAGAAAATTTTTCTTCATTTTTTTTTTTTTTTTGCCATCTGTAGATGTGTCTAGATGAATTGTAACTCATGGAAGGTTTTGCCCAAGTTTTGGATTCTATGTATGTAACGGTTTTAGGTCTGACATCTAAGTCTTTTATCTATTTTGAGTTGATTTTTGTACATGGTGTTAGGGAGTTGTCTTGGTCTATTTTTTTGCATGTCTTAGTCCAATTTTCCCAGCACCATTTATTGAAAAGGCTATCTTCATTACAATGTAAGTTTTTCACTCCTTTGTCAGAGATTAGTTGACTATATATGTGTGGTTTTATTTCTGGGCACTCAATTCTGTTCCATTGGTCTAATTGTCTGCTTTTGTAGCAATAACAAGCTGTTTTAGTTACTATGATTTTGTAGTATGGTTTGAAGTTTGGAATTATAATGCCTCTGTTCTGTTCTCTTTTTTTCTGGTCAGGAGGCTTTTTTTTTATTTCAAGGTCTTTTGTTATTCCTTATGAATTTCAGCAATTTTTGTTCTATCTCTTTAAAGAATGGCATTGGGATTTTTATAGAGATTTCATTGAAACTGTAGATTGCTTTTGGTAGGATGGCCATTTTGGTGATGGTAATTCTTCCAATCAGTGAGTAGGGAATGTCTTTCCATTTCCTTATTTCTCCTTCTATCTCTTTTAGCAGTGTTTCAAACTTTTCTTTGTAAAGTTCTTTCACGTGTTTTGTTAGGTTCAATTCCCTGGTATTTAATTTTGGGGACTTCATCAAACTAAAAAGCTTCTGTACAGCAAAAGAGACAACAGAAAAAAACAAAAGAAGCCCAACTGAATAGGAAAAAGTTCTTGCCCTCCACAAGAGTGATAAGGGTTTAATAACAAAGATCCACAAGGAACTCACACAACTAAACAAAAACAAAACAAGAAGCCCAATCAACAAAATGGGGAGAAGAATTAAAAAGACACTTCTCCAAGGAGGAAATACAAATGGCCAACAGCCATGAAAAATTTCTCAATTTCACTATCAATTAGGGAAATGCAAATCAAAACCACAATGAGATACCACCTTACATCACTAAGAATGGCCCGCATCCAAAAAAACAGGCAAAAACATGTGCTGGTGGGGATGTGGAGAGAAAGGAACACTCTTAAACTGCTGGTGGGAAAGCAAACTGGTCCAACCACTATGCAAAACTGTGTGGAGGACACTCAAATTAATGAAAATGGAACTACCATTTGACCCAGCAATTGCTCTCTTGGGAATCTACCCCAAGGAGACCTCAATGTAGGTAAAAAGAGACACCTATGCTTGGATGTTTACTGCAGCACTATTTATAATTCCAAGGACATGGAAGCAAACTAAATGTCTCAAAACATATGACTGGATGAAAAAAATGTGGTATATATACACAATGAAATATTACTTATCAATTAAAAATGACAAATGATGATTTTGTGATAATGTGGATGTACTTAGAAGAAATCATATTAGCAGAAACAAGTCAAAAAGAAAAAGACAGAAACCAAATGGTTTCACTAATATATGAGATATAGGGGAAAAAATAAACAAAACCCAAGTGGAAAAGTCAAAACAAGCTAATAATCAAACTGAAGTACACAACTTGGGGTGGAGGGGAAGACGGTGGAATGGTCAGGGAGGGTGGGGGGCTGAACCCCAGGAATGGCAAGGATGTGAAATTTATATATAAATAAATCATTAGTTAAAATAAATAAAAAGCAGATTTTCCTTTTTCATATTTAATGTCCCATGTTATTTTAAAAATAACTGATGGATCTAAGTTAATTTACAAGAGTTCTGTACATTGTGTCCTAGATCATCATTCTCTCCACTCTGGTTGTCTGGAAAATAACACTTTTTTATCTGACAAGCTCAGTCTGTGTATTCCTGAACCCCTGGCTTTAGCTCTGCCTAATAAAAATTCATGCCAACCAGGTCTCTGAACCATTCAGTGGAACTGCCTTTTGTATTTAGGCTCTTGGGTCATGGGTATTTGGTGTTAGTAAACTGAGCCCAGTTACATTCACCCATGTGACTCTATCAGTGAATCTATCAAACTAAACCTCCAAATTCTTCTCGGCCTTCATTACCTATAAAGTTATTTACACAATATAATTTCTGGTATACTATATTCCTACCTATACTAACTGTAACTTGGCATGATAATTTGCCATTTAGTTGTCACTTTGAATTCTAGACCAATTCTATGGCAATGAATCATTCTTTTGCTCTTAAATGTTGTCTTCCAATGCAGTCTCTCATCTTAACTTTTTTCATTTCCTCTCGATATGGACATTGTGTTCAATTAAGTGATCAAAAACATCTGAAGGTAGGAGTCTAACAATGAAAATATATAAGCAACAAATGCAAATTTTGAGAATGCTTAGATGAGAAAAGAGAGCAAAAGGGTGCTGGTAATAACATCCAGAGGAAAGAGTCAAGACAGATTGAAGTTATACAGTAACAGGATTCAACACAGAGCTTTTCACTTTGGTAGTTGTCCTAAAATAAGAAGAGATTGTCAGGGGCACTTGAAAGTTTACTCTGAAATAAAATGTTCATATGTAAACTTGTTTTTTATTATCAAGAATACAGCAAAATATTTCATTCAAAGATAATTAGGTAAGACAATTCATTTCCTTTCCAGCTTGGAAATTCTGTGAGTTTTATTTGCTGTTCTGCACATATGTTCATTTGAAAAGCAGTTTTAATAAAATCATATTTTTATAAATATTGTAGTTTGAAAAATTTGGAGTGCTAATATATATTTATTTCCTTTTTTTCACTCCTTCCTGTGGCCTACATTTCAAAAAATGTTGAAGACCAAATTGACTAGAAAATGTTTTCTGGAAGCTTCCTCCTTATTTTCAGTGTTCATGCTTCCATACACTGCTAAGGGCCATTTCTGAATGTCTGGCCAAAGTATAAGATCTAGGAAATACATATTTGAAACCAGGAAAAGCATTTTACACCTTAGCATTTTTCGTTTTTATTTTCTATTCCTAAAAATGTCTTTGAAATAAAAACCTCCCTTGTTTAATTTCGTCAGATTCAACTCCAAATGCAAAAGCAGTATTGGAATTATGTGTATATATATATATATTTATAATATATAAACATATATAAATGTATATATGCTGAAAATTTTCCTCCAATATCTACTTAATAACTTCTTCTATATGGTCTTTTTTTCAGCATCAGTCAGTCCCCTTTATTCTCAAACTTGTCATGTCTTTGCCCGAAAAAGATGCAGTTTAGAAAGAAAAAGATGGCTATAGTATTTCCTTTGAATGCCTTGAACAACTAAAATCCTTCGCTTCAAATGTTGCTTGTTGTTTAAGTTGTCCAGAGTTTTTAGACTGGAACATGGGATTATGTTTTTCCTCTTCTCTTTCCTCTCTTTTTCTCATCTCTAATGAGAACTATGCTGTGCTTTACATTTTTCTATAAGGTACTTGTGATTTAATGCAATATATTTCAAGAATCAGAAACTGTTGAATTAGAAGTAAAAGGAATGGAACACTTGGCAACCTGATATGGAAGCTTCCCATTCAGTGAGATATTTAAATCTTAAATTATATATAAAAGGTTTAAGGTATAAAGAAACTAATAAAGTTGAGGAATTCAGAATTCAATAAATATTATTTTTTATCTGACTCTTGGGCAAAACTTGAATAAAAGAGGGAGTTCTAAAATATTTTATGTGAAATATAATTCATGAATTTTTAAGGTTACAGTAACTGTATCTACGTGAGACATATCCAAATAAAGGACTGTCCTATCCCAAATTTATAAATTAAAATTATCTTCTGTGAAATGTGAAAATCTTGAACTTTTAGGTGCTTACTAAGATTTGAGGTGCTTATTTGTTTCTAACTCTTACTACATTATATCATCTTTTGCTATTATGAAATAGAGGTGCTTTAACTTAGAGCAGTGTCCAATATTTCTATTTTGGGAAAAGCACATAGCATGAGAGACAATTCTCAAAAGAAAGTATGAAATAGATACTGTTCAGTTTGAATGGAGATGACCTTTTATTTTCATCTCCATAGATGAGGAACTATATAAATAAGGGGATAAAAGAGACTAGCTATAAAGAAGGGTGAGAGAAAAAGCAGTTATATACTATTCTGGGAAAACTCACTAAAAAAGTTTTAATAGTCAAAAAATGTATTTCAGAATTTGGATATCTCATGGATTTTATATATCTTTGCAGTTAATTCAGAATAGCGCAAAATTTTAATTGTTCCTTTTGTAGTCTTTTTTTGGAGGTGATTATAAAAGAATAATTAAATATGATTTTTTACGAAATCTTACAGAAATAAGCAAGAGAATAGAAATCAAACAAAAGTTTATTGGAAATACATGAACCTAAAAGACAGAGGACACCTAGTGGTAGCTATAAATGGTGTCCTATTGCTTTATAGTATAAACTTTAAGTCTCACAAGACAATGCTAGATGAGATTGTCAGCTGCCCTTTCTCTGTCATCTTCGACTGGCAAGAGATGCCACAGAAAAGTCAATTTTTAACTCTTGTTTTATTTCTATGTAAGAATTTATCCCAAATGTTTTTAAAAATATACAGCCTGGCTGGGAAGTTGTCAAACTTATGATCTCACTGTAGGTTATCCTCAAACAAAATTTGCCTCCTTTTTAATACTACAGTACTATCAACTATTTTTTATGACAAATGCCTTAGTAATGGAATAAAACAATCTCCGTGCCAGTGTTCCTATATGTTATCATTGTGTAAATTAAGCTTGACCTTTGGAAGGTACTGGTGATAATGAATAATGAATAATCATAATGAATAAGAAGGCAGAGGAAGCTGACATGTCAAAAAAAAAATAAAAACAGAGGAAGAGAAAGGGGTCTATGAAGTATTAGAGGTTCATAGCATAGAAGAATGCATTATGAGAAATGGAGGAAGTCCACTTTTCCTCCAGTCAGGAAATGTTCCAACAGAGGTGGTGTCTTTGTTCTCTTAGGCCCATGTGTTGTGTGGTTAGTCTTGTTGGTACCTTTCCCAAGTATAGAACAGTGAGAAAGAGATGTGTTGTTACTCCTTTCTCTGGCTCCATTAACCTTGCTGTCTGACAATTGAAATGCATCACTAAGTTCTCTAGGCCTTAAAACTGATTTATCATATATTCATTTTATTCCAAATACACAAGAATAATACATACAATGTATTTTTTAAATTCGGAAAACAAAAAACAGAAGTTTAGAACCCAGAAAAAATAGAGCTTTCGTCACTATCTTTGCATAAGCAGTTAAACATTTTGGTGAAATCTTTGAAACTCAGTTTCAGACTTATGTCAAATGAGGATTTGAGACAAGTGGTATCTCTTATTCTTTCTAAAGTTGATTAACTCACCTGCATGGTGTCTAGTCCATGTATCATGATTTTTGAATATATAAACAAATCCTTTTTTCAATAATCCTCCAATGTTTCCTCATCTAGAAAAGGAATAAATTAAGTAGGTGATTTTAAGATAGTTTCTTAAAGCTAGTAATTGTTAGACAACACTGATAAACTGGTTAAATGGATAAGGGAGGATTCTTAAGAAAAATAATGAGCACATAATATTTTTACCTCCAGTATTGAAAGAATTGTCACTTGACTTTCATTTTATTTTAAACATTAAGCATGAAAATATTACTTGACTGTTTTAATAACTATCCAGAAGGTTCTAAAAATTCATTTTCTTTGTACTTCAATGCAAAGACTTGCATTTGCTAGTCGCCTCTTGAAACCAATGGAGCTTTAAAATCAATCATTTAGAGTATGAAAATCACAGGGTATTATACTCTATGATTTTACATGTTAAAATCATCATAGCACCTTTAATTTTACTGGTTAATGACACAGACAACATTTTATACTGGAAGTATTCCTATTAAGTCATAATAAATATTCATGTTTAACCACAAGCACCTGATACCGCAAATGGTCATTTATGCTGTCATTTATGTACCATTGCTGGATCTAAGCAGATAATATTTATAATTTATTAGGCAATATATAACAAGAAATGTCTAATTTCACATCATTTCCATACTAGTAGTAATGAATTTTGCCAGGACATGATGAAATGATGACCTATGAATTATTTCTCAATTTGAACTTGATACAACTACAATAAAATACCAGTAGCTATAAGTCATTAGCATGCATATAGAAAAAGCCTTTTCACACAAAATGCACACACACAAAGACGTGTAATTAGAATAGTTAATATTACAGACAAAAAAGAAATAAAAGCTAAACATCAAAGCAGACCTTCCCCTAATTTACAACAAGCATCAACAGAGATGAATGTAAATCTCACAATGAGATACATAGAGGAAGGTTTCTGCAGTAAGCAAACACTTTCCCTCTTATCCACAAGGGTGCATAGTTCAAGCCAGATGAACCAAAGAAACTTGGAACTTAATAAAATTAGAGCACAGAGATCTTTTGGCCGAAGTTATTGCTGCCAGTGGATGACTATGTGGCTAATAAAATGGAAGGGCTCATGAATATTATTACTGCTAATCATCAGATGTTGTGATCCAGGTAGAAAGAAATTTAATGTTTCAGAGAGCTATGCATGTGGTGAGGTCGAGTGTGTGTTTGTGTGTAGTGGGATGTGTGTTTGTGATAGCGTGTATATGAAAGGTGAGATATGTTCTGCATATAGGGTAGACTTTCACAGAGCAAGGAAATCACAACTGATAATATCAATATGAAATAGTCTACTATGTTTATTTGCAATAAATCAATCTTATTTCAAATTTGAAACCTACCTGGTCAGATTTACTTTAAATGTAACTGCAGACTGTTTAATATAATTGCCTGCCTGATTTCTCCCATCAACAAGACACTCCGGGGCCCTTCCTTGAAAAGCATCAATGCTAAGTACCACAGAAACTCTACTGGGCCACTGTCTCCCAGGCTCTGCATTCTAGAAAACCATGTGGCCATTCCTCTCATGAACTCTGTCACACAGGCAGATATGCTGAGAAGGATCAAGGCAGGACTGCCTGGTGTCAAGAAACTCAGAGTTCATCATCTCCTAGTATGCCACTCTTTTCCTGAAGGACATTATCTTCCTTCCTGTTCTCCTTGAAGATGTTCCTCTCTCCTCACATTCAGAAGACTAAACACAATCTCTTCAAGACTTACACTCAAAACAAAAAAAGTAATAGATGTTCCCTTCATATTTGCACATAAATTCTATTTTCTATCATGCCACAATTCAAGGAAATTGGTAAGATATTCATTGCTTGACAGCAGATGATGGATATAAGGAAGTATAGAAAGAAAAATGTAAATTAATATGTCAGATATTATCCACACTCACTAGTCTGATAGAGATATGGTTGGACAATCAGTGCTTTGCATCTCAAAATAGGGGCTGTAAATTTTGTGGAGTGACTGGCCTTGGTTCTGATGGGGGCTTCTCTCTCAGACCACAGACAGATTTTAACTTCATAGTGATGCTGGTTGCCAGAAGGTGGAACATTTTCCTTGGTTCAGGTCTTTTCATTTTCCTTTCATTTTTTTGTTTTATCCAAAGCTGAAAACCAATTCCAGAAAACATGACAGCAAACAAATAACTACAGAGAGATGCAAAATGACATATACAAGTTATTAACAACTGGAAAACTAAGAAACTGGGAAAAACAAGGTATGGGGAAGAGCATATAGAAACAGTCGGTAATTTCCTATGATATCTGAAGTTTTAGACTCAAGAAAATTTAACAAGTATAAGGATGAAAAACTTTAGAAAACACCTGAGTTAGAAAAGTAATAAGGCAAGACAAAATTCAGTTATTTTAAGGCGAAAAAGCCAAAATCCTTGACTATTTCACTTATTTTTATCGTGTGCATGCAGGCTATTCCCTAAGTATATGTGTGTGGTCTGAAAAGAAAATTGGCATACCATTTAATGAGTAATTTATCTAAATAAAGTTTATATTCATAGGTGTATGTTCCAAACAAATGACAGAAATTGAATAATAGCCAGATGAAGCTGCAACAACATTTTTTTTTCTTTTCTCAACGATCATTCTGTTTACCAATTTCTGTCAAGCATAAAGGTAAATTTAATGTATTTGTCAGCTAGGGCTGCCATAACGAAATACCAGAGTGGATGTCTTAAGAGAAAAAAAGTCTTTCTTTTCACAGTCTGGCAGGCACCTATAAGTTCAAAATCAAAATGGCTTCAGGTTTGGTTTCTAAGTGACACAACTTTTCTGACTTGTATATCATTTCCTTTGCACATCATCTCTTAACTGTGTAGAAGGAGAATAGTCTCCGAAATCTCTTCTTTTTCTTTTAAGAACATCATTAGAAGCCCACCTTTATGATCTCAGTTAACCTTAAGTACTACCCTAGATGCCCTATCTCCAAATAGTCATGTAGAGGGCTAGAACTCAATACACAAATTGGTGGAGAAGACAAGTCAAACCATAACATTTAATGGGTGTTTATTAAAAATTTTTCAGATGTCAGAAATACAACTCCAGCTTAATAATGCCATTTCCAAAGTAAGTTGTAGTATCAAGTAAGCTACTGAGAAAAATCTGGTTCTTTGTTACATAGCAACCTGTTGACCCTGGAGAATTTTAGACATAAAACATATAAGAGTTATAAGTTCAGACTTATACACCATTTTAAGTGCTCTATAAGCACTATCAACTTAAGTGGAATATAACCCAGGTTATGAATGCTAACAAAGAAACCAGACCCTTCAGCTAAGAAAAATAGATGAAATAAAGGAAGCAAAATATTTTCTGCATATTTTGAAAGTCCAATTTTGGGGTGTTTCCGGAGCAGTAAAATGCATTTGAAGGATTTTCATTTGGTGAAATTTAAGATATTGAGTTTAATAAAGAAAAATAGTATGATTATGTTCAGGGTATTAACAAATTTGAACTTTGAATTATTTATTTAATGATAATAATATAATGAATAGTAGAGAGTTAACAGACTACTTGAATTAAAATTCTTGCTCATTTATTATCAACTTGTATAAATTCCTTAAATTCTGCGTTCCTTCTCTTCTTTATGAGGATAATAATATTATATTTGAGATGATTATTCAGTAAGCTAAAACATGTAAAAATTTCTAGATTCTCTCTGATAATGCTAATTGTTCAATAAATTTCAAATTATATTGTTAGTTTAATATTCAGAGTAAAAAATCTAGATTGATATGAGAAATTTTGCAAAGATACTTTATAGCACAACAGCAGTAACCAGTGGAACTATTTTTAAAATATATCATTTAAAGTCTCTCTAAATTACCCTAAAACAATAATAGGTAATTTCTCAATAAACTTTATTAAATCTTGGCCATAATTTTTTACATTTGAGCCATGACCTCACTCCTCTTTCCCAATCCCCAATCTGTGGCCTCATGGTCACCTTCAGAGGATCATCCTCTTAATATGTACTGTAGAGGATCAGTCTAGGTGGGCAAGAGTTCAATGATTTCTTTCTAATACAAGCTCCCACTTCTAAGTCAGAGACTCTACTCAAGCCAAAGCAGGTTGAAAATATTGGGTGTGCAATTACCTTTGTTGCAGTAAATATGTAGGCTAAACATTTCATTGTTGAAGATCCTCACATGGTACACTGCTCACAAAGTAGGTATACTACTCAGAGAAATGGTCACTGACCCTACTTCCATTTCCAGAGCAGTGGTACAGAGCCTTTGCCATTAGTAAACTCAGATCTGAAATGTCTTTTGTGAGAATTGACTTTATTTGGAGCAAAGTATGAAGAAGCTCAAGGCTAAGTTCATCAATCAATGGATACTTTGGTGCTAAGCAATCAAGAGTAGACTGGTTCTAGGATAACAACAAACTAAAATATAAACCACTGGAAAAGATAAGAAAAAGGTGAGTGCTCTACTTCCACCCACAGTGCCTTTGGACTGAACCACTGAGCCCCTCTGCGGGTCCTGCACTGTGTTGCTTCCAGTGTTGCTTAGACCTGGACCTGTTCCCTACCAAGGGGAACCATCCAGTTCTGCCTGCCCACAGCTGAATGGTCTGCCTGCCTCCACATACAGGTGAGCTGAGGTGAGGTGTGCTCTGCCTCCACCCTCAGCGCCATGGATGGGACCACCAAGCCCCTCTGGGGGTCCCACGTTGAACCACTGGGGCACTTCAGGCACCAGCACCGCTAGCATGGCCCCGGTACTGATAAAGACTCTAAGCAAATAATCAACAGTATGCAGAGACATAGAAGATGAAAAACAGGGCAGATAGGGCAGATATAAATACCAACATCAAATCTTGAGAACCACTAATAGCGCCCACACAAAAAAATATTTTTCTGTTCAAATATTATCAAAGTAATTCAAGTACAGGAAAAGAAAGCCCAGAAACTAACCACCATAACAATTCAGACACAAGATAGAAAAACCCACAAACTTGACTGCAGGTAGGAACTTGGAATTTGGTTTTGCATTTCAAAGGACTGTAGCTATTTAAAGTCTCCTGCAAAGACTCAAGTTTAACAGTCCAGAGGCACAAAGAGAGCCAGATTGCAAAGAGAATCTGCAGGATAACAGGCAGATCCCACAGTCCAGAAGGGCAGGTTCTGCTGCATGGCACCAGCGCAGACAAAGAAAAGACTTATCCCTCCAATTAGCCAACAGAAACAAGAAATAATCCAGACACAAAAGCAGAACTAATCACATTCTAGGAGAGGACAACATGCCAACCAATACCAGAGCAGCAGTTGCTCAAAACGTAGAGCAAGTCCGAAGAGAAAACACAGGAAGGAAGAAAAATACAAATATTCAAGTAAGCCCAAAAGGAAAAAAATCACCACCACAGGATAAACAAGCTGCAGAAACCAACAAGGACAACATCAAAGAAATGACCTATATGTCAGATAAAGAATTCAGACACAACATGATAAAAACCGTCAACAAGATTAGAGGAGAAATAGAAAAATATAAAAAAGAATGCAGCAAAATGAATACTATCATTGTCAAACAGAAGAATGAGATTGAAACACTAGATAAGAAACTGAAAGATATACAGTTTATAAGAGGAACAATAGAAAAGCTCAAAAATGCAGGGAAAAGCCATGAAACCAGAGGACACAGAAATAGAGAGAACAAAGAACGAAAAAGAGAGAAAAACAAAGTAAGAAGACAGAAGAAAAATCAAAGATCCATCAGATACATTAAAGAAAGGAAATATGAGAATAAGTGGAGTCCCAGAAGGAGAAGAGAAAGACATAGGAAATGAAAGACTTCTTAAGGTAATAATGTAAGAGAATTTCCCCAAACCTGAAGAACAAAATGAAAATAGGCATACAGGAAGTTAAAAGGACAACAAACTACTTTAATGGAAAAAAGCTACAACCAGATACATCATCATAAAATTTCCAAGAGCCCAAGATAAAGAAAAATAATGAGAATGACCAGAGAGAAGAAACAGATAACCTACAAAGGAAAACCCACTAGGTTGACCTCAGATTTTTCTGAAGAGACACTCCAAGCAAGGAGAGAATGGAGCCACATCTTAAAAAAACTCCAAGACAAAAAGAGCCAGCCAAGAATCCTACCCTTCAAAGCTTTCCTTCTTTTACGAAGGAAAAATTAGAATCTTCTCAGACAAAGTTTCCAGAAATTTGCTAACACGAAACCCCCACTCCAAGAAATCTTGCAAGACTCAAGGCCAAAGCCCTCAGAAGAATAATAGAACGAACATAATAAGAAACCAAGGGAACTTCAAAATGTCAGCCAGAAAACCAACGCTAGAACCTCAAATATCAATAATCACTCTAAATGTCAATGGTCTAACTAATCAATCAAAAGACACAGAGTTGTGGACTGGATCAAAAGGAAGAACCTAACATTCTACTGCCTCCAGGAACACATTTAATCCCTAAAGATAAGCGTAGATTGAAGGTAATAGGATGAAAAACAATCCTACATGCAAACACCCCCCCCCCCAAAAAAAGGCAGGAGTAGCCATTCTTATAGCAGACAAAGCAGATTTCAAAATAAAAAAGTGACAAAGGAAAAAGACAGTTACTACCTAATGGTTTGGGATTCAATCCACCAAAAAGACATAACAATTATCAACATATATTCACCAAATGAGGGAGCACTGATTTCATAAGACAGCTTCTAGCAGTACTGAAAACGAATATTGACAAAAACACACATATGTAGTAGGAGACTTTAACACCCCCCTCTCACCAAGGGACAGCTCAACAAAACAGAAACTAAACAAGGTCACAAAAGCTTTAAAGGAAGACCTAGAACAAATAGACCTAATAGATATCTACAGAATACTGTGCCCCCAAGGAAAGGAATGCACCTTCTTTTCAAATGCACATGAATCCTTCTCTAAAATTGACCACATATTAGGACACAAGGCAAACTTAAATAAATACACAAAAATTAAAATTATACCAACATTTTTGTCAGATCATAAAGGCATCAAATTTGAAATTAACAAGGAAGAGAAAGCAAGAAGAGTGTTCAATACATGGAGACTGAACAATATGCTACTAAACAAAATGGGTAATCGAAGAAATTAAAGGAAAATTAAAACCTACTTTGAAACAAATGACTAAGAAGACACAACACTCCACAATGTCTGGGAATCAGCAAAAGCATATCTAAGAGGAAGATTCATAGCAATACAGGCCCATATCAAAAATCAAGAAACTATCCAAAGAAAAAACCTTATCTCCCAACTCAAAAAATTAGAAAAAGAACAACAGAAAAAGCCAAAGCAGCAGAATAAATAATAAAAAAAAGAAGAAATAAATAACTTAGAAACCAAAAAGACCTTCAAGAAGATTAACAAAACTAAGAGCTGGTTCTTTGAAAAAAAAATTGATAAACCCCTTACAAAGCTCACAAAGAATAGAAGAGCGAACATTCAAAAAAAGAGAGGAGGGAGGCTTAACTGTTCCAGACTTCCAGTTATACTACAAATCCATAATAATTAAAACAGCATGATACTGGTACAACAATAGACTATCAGAACAATGGAACAGAATTGAGTGCCCGGAAATAAAACCACACATATACAGTCAACTAATCATTGACAAAGGAGTAAAAAACTTACATTGGAACAAAGATAGCCTCTTCAATAAATGGTGCTGGGAAATTGGACTAAGACATGCAAAAAAAAAAAATGGACCAAGACAACTCCCTCACACCATGTACCAAAACCAATTCAAAATGGATAAAAGACTTAGATGTCAGACCTGAAACCATAACATACACACAGGAAAACTTGGTCAAAACTCTCCATGAATTATGATTCAGAAATCCCTTTCTGGACACATCTACAGATGGCAAAAAAAAAAAAAAAATGAAGGAAAACAAATATTATGGGGCTACATCAAACTAAAAAGCTTCTGTACAGCAAAAGAGATAACAGACAAAACAAAAAGAAGACCAACTGGAATGGGGGAAAAAATTTGCCCTACACAAGAGTGATAAGGGTTTAATAATGAATATCCACAAGAAACTTACACAATGAAACAAAAGCAAAACAAGAAGCCCAATCAAAAAAATGGAGAGAAGAACTAAAAAGACACTTCTCCAAAGAGGAAATACAAATGGCCAACAGGCACATGAAAAATTGCTCAATATCACTAGCAATCAGAGAAATGCAAATCAAAACCATAATGAGATACCACTTTACACCAGTAAGAACAGCCCACATCAAAAAAACAGGCAACAACAAGTGCTGGCGTGGATATGGAGAGAAAGGAACACTCCTACACTGCTGGTGGGAACGTAAACTTGTCCAGTCACTATGGAAAGCAGTATGGAGGACCCTCAAACTCATGAAAATGGAATTACCATTTGACCCAGCAGTCGCACTTCTGGCAATCTACCCAAAAGAGACCTCAATGTGGGTACAAAAGGACACATGTGCTCAGATGTTTATTGCAGCACTATTTATAATTGCAAGGTCATGGAAACAACCCAAATGCCCCAGAACAGATGAGTGGATGAAAAAGATGTGGTATATATATATACAATGGAATATTGCTCATCAATTAAAAATGACAAATTTGATGATTTTATGGTAACATGGATGCACCTAGAAGAAATCATATTAGCAGGAACAAGTCAGAAAGAAAAAGACAGAAATCAAATGGTCTCACTAATATATGGACAACCAAATGAAAGTGCACAAGGGGGAGGGGGGACCAGCTGGAGTGGCCAGGGAGGGGAGGTGGTGGGTGACTCCAGGCATTACAATGATGTGAATACATATATAAATAAATTATTTATATAATAAAAACTAAAATTTAAGTAATTCCCTTTTGATGTTCAGAACCTTATGAAAATAAATTCAGACTTTGTAGTGTCACATAAAATGACTGAATCAAAGTTTCAAAGAAAAAAAGACGAACAAGTGAGTTAAAGAGAGACCATAACCCAGAGTTGGAATGAACAATACAGACTGTTCCTTAAAACTGCCCTATTTTAAGGGGCAGTGAGTTTAATTGGATCAAATTGTGGGGAAAATTATTCCTTATTCCTAGTGCTCTATTATAAACAATATAGCAAATCAGTGGAGGTCAATAAATTGGTGTGATACCAACAGAAACAAATTACTTAACAGATTCCACAGAAAGAGACAGAGATAAATCTCTGTTATTCAGGGTGATTGTGAGAATGCTAAGATTAAATACTCTAAGGAGTAACATCAGAGTCTAGACAGGAGAGCGAAAAAGATCTCACTTAAAGCATCTCGGAAATATCACTAAAATACTAAGCAACCAAATAACAAAAAGACTCCAAAAGAAAACATGTGTTTCTAGAATTGTAACATTATCTAAAATACTACTTTTGAAGGAAGAAAAATAAAATACATGGGAAAAATAGGAAATTGTGATCCAAGTGCAGGGAAAATGCATGGGAAAGCTTTAGACAGGATCCAGAAGTCCAACTTAGCATTTAAAGAAGCAAAAAAGAAACTATGCTTAAAGGTGTGACAACAAGATCTGATTCAACAGAGACAATAGTTTGATGAGTCATCTTAAGAATAAATTTTAAAAGAATGAAGGTAGAGTCTAAAACTCAACAGATTTTAAACAAAATACGTGAGATGTAATCACTTGAGTTTTTTAAATAATTTTAATTTTATTCATTCTTTAGATTTTACCATATCAGCAAATGGTTATTGGAAAACCTTTCCCCTCCCACCCCTGTTGAAGACCCCTCTGTTCACTCTGGCCCCTCTCCTTGTTGATTTTTGATCTATGTTGAGTCCTTTGGTCTCTTCGTTTTCTGTGACAATGTCCTTTTCTTGGGTGAGGGACTGTGATCCTAGAATATAATAATCCTTGCTGGTAGATGTTCAGTCATCTCTGTACTGGGTAGTAATTCATCATCATTTGGAATCTATTAGTGTTTTCTCATTGTTGACAGTCTTCAATCAATTCCATTCATTATAGAAGATATTCTGTGAAATGCATCTGCTGAAAACCTTTGCAGGTCATTTAATCTCCTTCAGATTGTAGCTTTGTGTGGGCCTGCAGCACCATCTCTGTGACCTTCCCCTCCCATGGAATGGGAAGGGGCACCTTGCTTTCTTGAGTTGCATGTCAGCCCTTACCTTTTGGCACGTCCATTCATTGTGTGGCCTTAGGTGTGACTCTGTGACAGGTGATGTCCTGATCATTTCTCCAGTCCATTATACCTTGTCTTCTTCACAGTTCCTTCTCTTGTGATCCGCTCGTATTTGTGCACAATATTTTGCTCTGGTTCCTCATCATTCTATCAGTCCAATGGATTATTAGTTCTCCTCTCATTCCTTCTGAGGACTAATTGGGGTGAGAGTGAAAGAAAGGGCTGCCTTTATATAGTCCCTCTGGGATCCCCCTACCCCCCAACCCCCACCCCTCACCATCACCCTCCAACCCCCCCAACTCCTACCCTCACCCCCAACCACCCCACCCAAACCCACAGTGGCTGAACATGTGAAAGCTGGGCTGCAACTGCTCAGCCACAGGCCTAACCAGGTCCCAGCTGCCAACACCTCAGTAATTGCTTGAGTTTAAGCAATTTTTGATTGAGTGCTTTTTGTCAGTTTATGAGTATGAACCCAGACACTGAGTTCTGGAATGCCTATATAACTCCAACTGGTTTGAACTGGTTCAAGAAAGCCTATTGTCAATTATTTTTATTTAATCTGTATTTGGTGACTTTATTTGGGTAGCCTGCAGTTGTCTGTTGTGGGTTTAGTTACCCCAGAGAAATTGGAAAATGCTATAAATAGCATTTTTCTTACAGAGGAGTCAATTTTTCAGTATTTATCAGTATAGCACAAATGCAGCTCTGAACTCTAGATCCAAGCGTGCAAGTAGTATCTATTTTTTGATTCAATACAATGAATGTGATATAAACATCATCCCTTTGAGAGACCACTAAGGATTTCAAGTCACTGTTCCCTCATTGTTAATATTGTTTTGTTACCTTGGGACAACTTCCAAACCAGATGGTTCTCACTCTATACTCCAATAGATGTCTTTTTAAAAAATCTCAAACTATTTGTTTCCTGAATGTTTGTTGCCTTTCCATATATTTCTTGAAGACAGGAAAGAAAGATTTCAAATCAGAGCATTGACTTTTTTTTCATCTCTTATGTTGGCAGTTCAGTGAAGCTTCCCCCTAAGGCAGAATTAATTGCTTGGGTCTCTGGATCCCTACAATTTTGCTCAAATCGTTAATATTGCGCTTATCATTTTGTGTTACTGTCAGATTTTTTTTTCCTGCCCCTATTCTTGACAAGATCATGAGTTGCTCAAAGGATTCACATTCAGTTTATCACCAGTAGCACCTAAAAGCCTGCAGCAGACTCCCTGCAACTGTCAGTTCTTGATCTGATGCATCTAATGGATGCAGAGGAGAATAGATGTAGTTTCTTTGGCTCCATAACCCGCAATTAAATGAGCACCAAATTTTGCAAAACTAGTAATAAATTGTTTTTCCAGAGCACACAAAAATTTTAAATGGTTCATTCTACAGTGAAATTAAAATCATATAACAAATGGCTAGGAAAGGAAAATACAGAGAAGAGGAACCCTCAAAGAAAGTAAAGGTAATACATCTGAACGCCTATTATATTTCCAGCATCCATAGTGATTTAAAACTACCATGTAGAGATATCCTGTAGTCTTTTCAGTCTTTTGGAAAATATGAGAATAATTATGCCTATCTTACTGAATCACAAGTTTGATGTAAAAGGTGTATGACAAAAAATATTTCCGAAGGTCCTTTATGAGCCATAACACATCAAATTTTAAAAAGGATATTATTCTAAATTGTTGAGACTTTATAAGAATTTGGAAATTTCTAACACTTCTGAAGAATTTGTTGTTTCTTCAGTACTACCCTTAGAAGACTGTATGCATACAGAATTTGCTTACTTTTTCTGACAGAGTACTTTAAAAAGCACCTAAATCCGAACTGCATTATCATACTACCTAGTAGATACTGTCATCTAGTGTTTACATAAAGTATCATCTAACTCCATAATATTTATCTACCCAGATATAAAAACAAATTAGGTGACTAAAAATCCAATTTTCTGAAAGTACATTTGTCTTTCATTCACATGAAGCCTTTTTCTTTCCCCCAAGGAACTGGTCATATTGCATGCAATTACTTTTAAAAATATTATGCCAATGCCTGTTAAATGAATTACAGCACTCATTAATAATTTTATGAAGTATTTTTGCTATTGCTGGAATATACCTAAACATGAATCTTCACATTAGCAACATTTCTTTATTTGTATCAGGAGAGAAGGGATGTTTTAGTGTCATCCACCAGCAGAATTATACTGTATCTAGTTCAGACATTGTCGATGTGACCCTTAATAACAATGATAAAGAAGTTGCATCAGCACAAAATATCATTCATCCTATCTGATTTCTCAAACTTGTTCATCTGTTGCTTACAAAGCATCATCAATGGAGTCAGAATTCACCACATGTCATGAATCATGCAGCCTCTGTATTACTTAAGGCATGTGACTTAAGAGATAATTCCAGGAAGAGCTAATAATAAAAGAAACAAACCCTATAACCCACAAATCTTTTGCATGTTATGGCTTGAACCTATAACTCCTAACTAAAACAAATACAATGATATAAACCAACTTTAACTCAATAAAAACAATTTGAAGAAATAAAAGAAAATTCAGTGAGCTTTCAGAGATCATGGATACAAAACTCAAAGAAGTCATGATTATACATCAGGAAAAAAAACTGGAGTCTATAGACTAAATGAGTTTGTCAGACGTTTCCTTCCATGAACTACTACTGTGCACCTGTTGTATTGTGTCCTCTCCAGAATTGTGTATATTCCTGACACAGTGATGTGCACATGTGTGAGTGGGCTCACCTGGGCTTGGGAGAAAAGAATGAAAGGTCATCCTAGGGTGAGAGAGCACAGGGGAGAAGAGATGTGAGAAGAGAGAGAATATAAAGAAAACACCAGAAAGAGAAAGAGGCCAGAGAAAGTGTAAAGATTTCTAAGGGGTTTGCCTGCCCTTCCTCATAGGCCTGTGTAACTGCAAGAACCAATAAAAAAACCTACCCAGATTGGTGTGCTAAGGGGTTTGCCTGCCCTTCCTCATAGGCCTGTGTAACTGCAAGAACCAATAAAAAAACCTACCCAGATTGGTGTGCTAGTGCATTATAAGTAGAATCATGAACAGGATGGTTAGTATAGAGTCATAAAAAGAAGCTACTAAAAACTTATTTTGAAGGAAGATCCATTTCCCGGATTAAAAAAGTCACCTTCCTGTGTCCTCACATGCCACTATTTTGTATGTGTGTAGAAATTGTTGTTATTAAACTCTGTAATTTACATTCTCATCAAATATAGACATATATAACATACATAATTATATAAGAAAGTTATATATTCAAATATCCAACAAGCCCCAATCAAAAATGGAGACAATTAGAATAGATGTGTTGAAAGACTACTGTTGAATGGTCACTCTATGTAGCAAAACTATTTTGCCATTCCAAACACCATTGTTTCAACTTTCTCAGTTCTCAGTGTTCCTTCTTTCTCTATTCTTTTACTTTCCTGTGTTTCAAACAGCACACACTAACATAGACACATAACAGAAGTCAGCAAAAACATTTGTGAGAAAGACCAAGTTGTTATGAGTAAAGCCTTATAAATAATAACAATAACATATTTTAAATGATAATATTTGATAATTTTGCTGTATTATGTGCTTGCAATTACTATCATTTTTGGCTAATGGTGAAAAAGCAGCTATAATTCTTTAGAATTTTAAATTTGTGAAAAATCTTGGAAGTAATTTCATTACTTATGAATGATACTTTTTTACTTTTCTAACATTCCCTCTTCTTTAAAAAAATACCTTTATGTTAACTGAGACACTAAATTATAAAAAAAAAAAATGCCTCATATCAGGAGGGCATTTTATGAAAGGTACATTTGCTCCCATGCTGGTATTTAGCTAAATAGTTCTTAGCGCAATTCTTGGAACTCTGCATTGCAGACTGGGAAAATGAGACTGTCACCAAAAGATATCCATTATATTTCAAGAAGGCAACATTAAGTCAAAGGAAGCAGACCAATTTCATGACACTTTACACAAAGGAGATTGTTCATGGAAAAGATCGATGGCTCAGACCTGTAAACTATAGGCTACAATTAAAATTTTTACTGTTCATGATTCTTGGCAGTCACCACAAGCTACATTAATTAACTAGGTGGAATTTTAAATTAGCAAAGTACTATAATCAAAAATGAGATTATAATTAAATGTGTTTGCTAGTAAGGGTCACCAAGTGAGACAAACCAGATTCTCTCAATGCTGCTATCCCACAGATGATTAAAAACAATACAGTGATGTAACAATTTAAACTAAAACAATGTCTCTAGTGACTCTAGTATAAAATCTTCAAATTATAAGGATTCTGAACATAGTTGAGTGCTTGAGTGTAAAACAAGCTCTGTTTAAACCTCCCTGAAAGAAAAACAATGGAGAGTTTGTTAAATATAATATATGTACATATATGAATATTTTGTTACATATAGCATATATATAACTTATGTATATAAAATGTATTTGTATTTATGGTATATTTACATATATAATATAGTTCATACATAATGTATATATTACAATATGATAATATATGTTTAAAATGCTGTATATTAATTTATACTTTTATAAGATATTTAAAATTTGCAGAAAATATTATATATATATATTTCTCCTAACTACTGTCCCACTGGAAATATGTTTCATTTTTCTTCTTTCCCATTGCTAGTAGGAGAGCATATGACGGAGGAAAGTAAAAATATTCAGAGCCATTCACACTTTACAGTTTCATGGTTTCAGGTGTCAAGCAAATCTCTTTGAGAGCCCTCTGGTGGCTTCATAATAGAAATGCTGATAAAAAGACAAAAGTGTTTGGTTGCCAAGTTGTGAGAAACACAAGGAAAGTAAAGGAGAAAAGCAATCCCTATTTCATGAAAGAAAGGAGTTACAATTCTAATTCCAATAAAAAAGAGTTATGGAATTCTTTTCTACCTTGTCTCTTTTAAAATAAAGTGAAAAATTACTAGAGTCATAAATATTCTACAAAATGCACTTGCTGTTATATGAGTGAATTCATAATTGAATTAAAATATAAATTGGATACTTTAGTAAGACAAAATGTGCTTCATAGAATGGAAATGCACCCTATAAAGATCAAGGTCTAACCTCATCAATGAAATTTTCAGGCACTGAAGAACCTATGAGTTCATGCCATGCTATTCCTTCAATATAAAGGAGGAAATTTTGCATATCAGATATTCCAGCACAAAGAGAGTCACACAATATTAGGGCCACATTTTCTGATTATGAAAGAAAAGATGTTTATTGAATGTCAGAAAAGATGCCAGGTTTGATTGGAGTACAGAAAAAGAAAATCTCACAACATTCAGATTATGATTTAGCTTTGTCTTTGAGATAAACTAAAGTTGGAAAACAATACATGTGGGGTTTGTAGCAAATCCCAGTAACAGATGATTATAAGAATTCTGAAGTGCTATTTTTTTCTACAGTATGGAAAAAGAGTTTTCCAAGTACTGCTGTGGAGGAAACTGGATATCTACATGCAGATTTCGCATTTCACATAATATATAAAAACCAATTCAAAATGGATTAAAGACAAATATAAGACCTGAAGCAACAACCCGACTAAAAGAAATCTAGACAAAACATTTCATGACATTGGTCTCAGCAATTATTTCACGGATGTGACAACAATAAAAAGACCATAAATGCAAAAGTAATACATTGAACTACTTCAAGCTAAAACACCTGTGCACAGCAAAGAAATCAGTCAATAAAATTGTGAGGCAACCTATGGAGTGGTAGAAAATATCTAGAACATGTTATAAGACATTAATATTTTCAATATATAAAGAACTCATACAACTCAGTAACAAAAACTAAACCCAACTTAAAAATGGGTAAAGGATTTCAATGGACATTTCGTTAAAGAAGGCACAGAAATGGCAAAGAGGTATAGAAAAGGATATTCAATCCCACTAAACTATTAAGAAAATGTAAATCACAACCACATGTGCTACTACTTCACATGTTCACGTTTTTTAGAAGGATTATTACTAAAAATAAATAAATAAAATAGATAAATTTCGGTAAGAATGCGGAGAATGCATACTATGGATGGGAATGAAAACTGGTGTAGCCTCCTAGAAAAATAATGTGGTGTTGCCTAAAAAGTTAAAATAGAACTTCGGTATGATTAATGTGACCCAGCACTCTGCTTCTGAGTATACATCATAAAGAATTGAAATCAAGATCTGAAGAGATACTTACACTCCTGTGTTCACTATTGCACCACAACTGCCAAGATGTGGGAATAACCTAAATATCTTCATCACATAAATGGATATAGTGTGGTCTATAGAGTCATGTATCATTTAACAATGAGGATATGTTCTGAGAAATATGCCATTACCTGATTTTTTGCCCTATTAGTGTTATAAACTATAATTTTCTGATGCAAAACTAGATGGTGCAGCTTACTACAAACAAAAGTGGGGATGGTGTGGTTACATCTGGAGAAATCTAAACATGTTCCCTGAAATTGCAATATATATCAATGTTACTCACTTAAAAAAATAAAATAAAACAAAAAAATGGTTTTAACTTTAGATTTTCCTAATTCAAAGTTCTATGTGCTTTCCACTAAAAATATCAGTCTCCTAAAAACAACTTTAAATGCAAAAGGCCATTGTTTCATTAAGTTTGTGATCTTTCTGAAGAAATAATATATTAACTGGAGCCTGGGTAGGATATATGAATCTTAGAAAATGTAGAAAGAGGTAACATGAATTTGGTCACATATGCATCTACCTCTCTTCAGTGTATGGAAATATTGTATCTAGTACATACAAGCTTTCCATTTTCTATGAAAAAATATTGTTAACATTTTACTTGTTTTATTTTGTAAGATAGAAATATTTTGTACAGCTTTAATAATTCTTGAATAAAGTATTTCTTTAAAATTACCTAATAGCAGTTCTTAATTTTTATTTAGATTTATAATTTTTTCCATTAATCTCCTAAAGGCTGGATAGTGGCCCTAGCTGATGAATGTTACATATTTTATTATAAATGAAGACAGGAGTTCTATTTCAGTGATTAAGTTTCCATGAGTTTGGTAATTGAGATTCTGGGGTTCTATTTATAATTTCTGAACCCACAAAACTGAGGAGCGGCACCCAAACAACAGTGATTCCAGGTAAACAGCCCCCCTCATCTTTTCTATGCATTTTTCCAGGTTGGCTTTAAAATAAATTTCCATTGATTCTAACTGAATCCATTATTTTGCTGTTGCTCTGCTTAATTATCCTCATATGATAAAGATATATAATTCTTCTTTGAGAATCAGTGTTTGGCAACTAGGGTAATCAAGTATAATTCATGTTCTATTAAAGTGGGATGATTCAAATGAAACAATCAGAAACATTAATCAATAAGGTTACGTATTTCAGATCATTAACTAAGATTTTCCAAGTCAATGGAAAAGTCAAATTTTGTCATATTACCTTTATTACTGAAAAGAACTGTAATACTGTGATTTGAAAGATTCAAGAGGACACAGTGAACAAGAAAGAACTATAGGGGAAAATAACACTATGGAAACAAACACATTTGTAAGATTGAGTCTAAGGTTTATGTGCACTCTTTATTGATTCAAGCATTGATAAAATCATAAATAAGGTGAACCTCCATGCTTACTCATGGATCTTCAACCTTGTCAGATTATGATCAAGTTGTTAAAAACATTATTCATATGGTTAATATTTTCTTATTTTTCCTTCAACTGGTATCCTAGGTCATTTTCAGTTCCAGAGGTTTACCCCGGTGAAAGCTATCTTTAACATGAACATCCATTCTAAACACTTACCTTTAGCACCTGCTTGCCCCTTCTCACCTTTTCTACATTGCATTACATTTCCCAAATTACGTTCATGTCATGGAATTCTCAGCTTCATTCTTCGGAATTAATTTCCTTTAACAAGACTGTCCTTTACCCTAGTCTCAGAGTAGGAATAACCTGTGCATTGGAAAAGATGCCATTCTACACATATACTTTTTTATTTTTAATTTTAAATTTTTAATTTATTTATATATAAATTTCACAACATTGTAATTCCAGGGGTTTACCTCCCCCCCCACCCTCCCCTCCCTTCTCCCGCCTTTTCCCTCCTGCTCAAAGTTGTGCACTTCAGTTTGGTGTTTAGCTTGTCTTGACTTTTCCTCAAGTCTTTTGTTTATTTTTTTCACTATATCCCATATATTAGTTACTAATACACATGTACTTTAAAGTTTTTCTTACAAGAAGGCTGGAAGATCCAAAGTAATCCCACTATGCCTCAGGCAATCTTTTTATCAACTAGTCAGGACTATCTTTCAATTGACAATTATCAGCTTGTCAGGCAATTTTGTCTCTTGAGTTTTAGCATCCTTTCTAAACTGTCACTAGTACTACAATATCCAAGATTTGAAATGTCAGTACCACTGTTAGATCTTTCAAGGCACACAGGATCGTAGACATTGTTCATTAGCAATGACCTTGTACTGTTTTCCCAGATGTGATTCCCAGGCACAAGCAACACCCAGAACCTCAGCTTTTTTAATTGGACTGTTGTGTGAGCAGTGACTTGGTCACAAAACGAAGGAGTAACATATGAATTCTTTCAGAATTCATTGAATTATCTACAACTCCACTATGATTTAAATAATGCTACTTTTATGATCACAAACACCAAAAATTTTGATGAAAGACCCACAGACAGTTTCATCAGGGAAAATTATCTATAGTTTTTCTGCTATTAGTAACAATATTGGCAGAGTTTCCTATCACACAATTTCCTTTTTTACTTAAAGATACCACATCTAAAGTTAAGATTTTTCTTTCACTTTTCTATAATACACACACACTTAAATTTTGTATGTAAACAACATATTTTTGAACTTTTTATTGGGAATTCTTATGAGTGTGACCTCACATACATGATTTTACCTAAGATTTCAAATGAATTTTCAGTTTCACACAACTACTTGAGAAAAGAATTGTCATTAAACCTGGGGCTAGAATTTTAATGATAGAATGTTATGACTACTTTCAGGATAGTGCAATTGTTGTTCAATTTCTGTCATTGAGGTTTTAATCTGCCACTCATTGGTGTGACAGTCACCAGGAGAAAAGGGATAGCATGGTCTTCAAAGTCTGTCAGGCAGGACATAGGTAATCCTCAAATATCATGATGCATTGATAATTTCTTCCACAGATTTCAGCAAAGAGAGCTTTTCCAGAATTTATTGGTTGTTAGTATCATTATTTGCAGTGCATGTAGTTATGCTTGCTTTTGTCCAAGCAAACTTTGAATATGCAATGACTTTAAAACCACTGTGATTTCTGATAGTCTAGAATGGTAACATAAAATCCTCAGTAAGCACCTAACAGCACTGGACAGCATTCTGGAGGTAAAAACAAACAAACAAACAAACAAACAAACAAAACCCACCAAAAACAAACAAACAAAAACCAACCACTTTCCATATATGATCAGCCGAAGATTATCTGATTTGTATACCATTCTAATACTTTGTTAATGCAGACAATAAGTCAAAGACTAGATCTTTGAATGCATGCCCTTTCAAATAAAATATCCAATATTTACCAAATGTGGATAAATGAGAAAGAATGAATCACAGAGCTCTCATGAGAAATGGAATGTTCCTGCAACAGGAAGGATGTGGTTGTGAGGACTATGCAATGGGAAGCCAGGATGCTCCCTTTTGTTAGGGGCAGGTACAAGTCTGGGCAGTAGCTAATGTGCATGTTTAAGACTGTTATTAAAAACAGCTGGACAAATATTTCCTAAATTTCAGGAAAGAAAGTAGAAGAGAATGTGGAGGCTAAAGGTTATTTGACTGAAGTAGGAACCTGGGAAATTTTGCCAAATTAAACAGGAAACAGAAAGATCAAGGACAGATAAAGTTTCCTGATATGAAGCAAAACTCTTTTCTGTATTATGTGATTCAAATTTCAAGTGAAAATTTGATTAGTAGTTAAAGAGCTAACTGACCCTACATCTAACAATTTCATTGCTCCAGAGGGAGATCACAAGTTCTAAGTGAACTTATTGGGTGATTTTGCAAGGAACTACCCATACTGCAGGCTGTAAAAATGGCTTAGAGAGATCTGCCTTTGTTTTGGTGTGGTTGACACACAGCAATGATAAAGAATACAAAAGTCTCTTTGACTTTTAGTAACTAATGCGAGGAAGACCATTTGTCTTTCAATTCCATAGTGGAGAGTAAAACTAATATGTATAGTATAAAACTAATATATATATATATATATATATAGTATATATAACTTGAATTTCTTGCTAAAAACCAACCAAGTAAATGCTATACCTTGAATTATATATTATGGTACAATGAGACTTTCTCTTAAAATTTTCCTGCAATGAGTATTGGCTCATATTTGTGGGCAGTATAATGTTATTTGAATTTTCACCAATCGCCTTGCTCTGTCACATGACTGGTGTCTAAAAAAGCCAGAGCATTTCTGACAGCTCAGTTTTCAACTATGAATGTCACCTTCTTGATAGTACAAATCTGATAACATTCCCACATGGGAAAAATCTTCCTACTGTGTAGGGAGTATTAATATTGTTGAGAAGAAAAAAAATAAGGAAAACTGAGAGCATATAGCCCTTAAGATATAGCTTGTATGGACAACATACCAGGGAAGGAAAGCACCTGGGATAAATCATATAAGCCACCGACAATTTCCAATGCAGGGACGGGACTTAGAGCTTGAGGGTTTGGTAAGGAGTCCACAGTGCATTATAACATGTATGTTTGGCCTCTGTGTGGGTGAAAGCAAGGGTATTTGGGCAGTGATAGTGAATTGTGGTGGGAAAAGACAAAAGGAAACTTACTAAGAAGAAACAAAAACAAAAATTATTTAACCTCTTGGTAATTTATTCACAGAAAAACTGAAGACTGAATTTAAAACAGAATATTCTCAGTACTTTTCCTTTATCAGTCTACTCTTAGTCATGCATAAGTGCTTGTCTTTCAGAAAGGAAACAGTGTGAACTTTCAATATTTAACAACAAAACCTGCTCCAAGAAAGGTCAATGTTTTTGTTTCAGATAAGCTGTTTATTTCCATATTTAGGGAGACCCAAACCATTTTTTTTACTGACCTCCAAAAAAGAAACAGAATGGAAAAAGACATGAATCCCTAGTCCTTCCTATGGTTTGGTTTCATTGTGTGTATATTCATATGTTATAAAACATCACTTACCAATGTTAAAGTATGATCTCATGAATGTATGATGCCACAACACTAGTGGAAAACCACAAGTTGCAAAGAAATTTATGCTGCTTTCTTTCATGAATAAATACTTGTAAAAGCTTTTAAATTCATTTACATCAATACAATATTAAAAATGTAGGACTGACATTCTTCTTTCTCTAGTCTCTAGTGCCTAACCTTTGTCTTCACATTTGCAGGCAAACAGAATTTATGATTAGATTTATTTGCAAGTGCGTTTATTTCTATTTACTAGCCCAGACAAAGACTGCTGTCCTCAGTATATAAAGTTACATGTTCACAGATGTGCCTTTACATGCCTAAGGAAAATTCTGCATCAATAGCAGTATATATCTGCATTATTTATTGTTGCACATAAATTAATCTAGACATATTAGAAGTAACTTTTCACTTCACAATCATATTTTGCATCTTCTCTGTAATCCAAATATGAAAATAAGTGCTATTTTTTATTCTGAGAACCAAAATAACTGAAGGTAAACATTAATGGGAGGTTATGTATGCAAGTTGTTTAGCACAGCACCTGGTACACAGAGGGAGACAATATTAGCACATAGTGTTTACGGCTGTCCCTTTGGGCACCTAATTCTGAAATTCACATGCTTAGTGATTCAGGACAAGATGCTCAATACTGTCACACTTCCCTCATCTCTGGTGAAAATGTCACACTTTCTTCATCAGTTCTCTCATCTGAAGTGAGAGAAAAATAGCATCTACCATGTTAGTTAAATTAAGCAAATCATTTAAAATAATTTTGTTCAAATCAATGCAAAAGCAATGGCTAATTTAAATGTTTAAAAAAAGCAAAGATTTGTGATGTTTTATAAGGAAAAAATTTTAAGTGGAAGCAAAATAGCACAATAAATAAGGTCTTCCGTCTTCCACTTTTCTGCTAGCTCCATCCCTGGCCCTGCCTGTGTGTCCAAGCCGGAGGACTGGGGGCTGCTGTATGGAAGGCCTCTCAGCATGTTAGCTGCCACCTAGAGGTGCCTTTCCTGGAGCTTTCAAAGAAACGATGTTGTAGACAAAAGGACCAGATTTGTTTTGCCCTGGATGAAGGAGACACTTCATGTGTTCAAGCTCTTTTTTTAATGTGGACCCATTTCAGCCTTTCAGGATCATTTTTTATCCTACTGCAGACTTGGCGTTCCTCCCAGTTTCTATGTTGGAAGCCTCCCTCCAAGGCTATCTGTAGCTGGTGCTCAGCCAAAGTTTTTGTGCCTAAAGGAAAAACAACTAGGTGATTAAGGGAGAGTATTCCTGCCTGTCTTGAAGCTAGATGCATATGTCAGAACCTTTTTAAGGTGGTTGAACAATGCAGGCTTACCAAAATGTAAAATGTAACTTGGTGCAAGTGAAACATTTATAGACAAAGAAAGGAGTCCCATTTCTAGACAAAAAATAAATTTCTGTTATAAAACAGATTTTTAAGTCAGATGGAATTAGTAAACTTTAGATTGCAACTAGAAAAAAAATGTGTATGTACCATACTGTCAACACATGTACAGCAAATCCCTACAAGGATACATCTATATATCAACATAGCAAAATGATTGTCTTGGGGTAATAGCTATAAAATGTTTAAACAAAGCCTTTTCTTCTTTATTTTCCAAAATGTTAATTATTTTATAAAAAAACATGAGGTTAAACTAATTGCAGATATAGCCAGCCTCCAGGATGGCCCCCGATGAGCCCCACCTCCCAGTGTAGACATCCTTGGCAAGGAACAGTAGCCAATAATCAGCCAATAAACAGTAGCCAAGAATGAGAAGAAACAATTGTTTTGCTGTGATGGAGTCTGCAGCCTCACAGGGCACTACAAGCCAGAACCCGTTAGATTCCTTATCATTTCAGATTCTCGACCTTCAGAAACTGGTTGATAGTAAATATTTGCTATTTTAAACTATTACATTCTGGGATAAATTATTACTCCGCAAAATATTCATTTTTTTCAAAATTGAAGATGAGAACAAAGAACCAGATGGAGATGGCAACTAAACTTTTTGTTTTCACATGATGTGTATACTTTTTTTCCTGGGTTTGGGCAGCTGGATGTGCAGGGGCATAATTAATTTTTATCCATGAGCACTTTAGTTTTGAAATAATTTATGCAAAGTAAAATAACACTCCAGAACTTATTTATGTTCTCACCTGTGAACAGGTAATGTTTTCCATCATAGATTATTTCTGAACTGGTAGAAAACATTGAGGTAAAATAAATACAGAGGCATAAAAGTTAAAGCAATATTTTAGCAACCTGGAGAATTTTATAAAAATAGCTTATAGTTATATTGTATTTTGAAAACTAAAGCAAAGAAACAAATCCAAATCCAAAGCATTGAGTTATTGTTTTTCCTGTTCTAATAACACAAGGAAAGCATTCTATTATCTAGAAGGGCCCCCAGGCACTTTATCGACTAAACCATACATATGAGGAGGTTGATTGAACATGGCATTTAATACAATTTCAAGATTTTACCAAAACTTACCTAGATGGCAAAGGAAAACAATTAATATCCTTTATTTCCTTGGAGGAATAATTTTTCAATTCTTCTGATTCCACCCTTGATACCTTTCCAAATTGGCTCCAGTTTCCTTTTAAAGAAGACAGCAGATGAGATGATTTGTGCTTTTCAGTTTATTGCTACTTGTTTGGCCATACCTAACATTGTTTCTCTCAGAAAATGAGAAAAAGAACACATAGCAATTTGGAATGTCCAAATCTTTTCATTTCATACTGAACATATGGAGATGTGACTAGAATGCCTGGAAGCAACTTTTGTCAGAAGGTTCTACAAGCACTTAAAAACACCCCACAGGACCATGTCAGCAAGATCGGAGCTACTATCAGTGATCTGTCAAATTTGCTTAGGAGGCTCTCAGTCCAATGACAACTTTATGAATTTTTCTCTGAATCCTTAATTTGATCAAATTTGCATTTCGCTCACCCCAATTACTTTACTAGTCAAAATATTTCTGGTACCATTCTTTTACTCTGTGTTCTATTGTCACCATTTGTAGTCATTTATATTGCACAAAGATTCATTGTGTCAGATACTAGCAATATAATGAAAAAGGATTCACAATCTCAGCAGGAGTCAGAAGAATCCTAGAGGCTCCTGTATATCCTAGGAAGCAGCACTTTCCTTCCCTACCCCATTTCAAATGTTGCCAGCCTCTTCCCTGGAAGAGCCGATGGGATGTGATCAGTACCTAAAAAGAGACTATAATCACAATCTATTATTCTATATTATTACCATTTCTTACCATTATTTCTTCTTGTAAGAAGTCATGCAGACTAACCTCATTATATTTACAATCTTTTAACTTTATTTTTTTAATAATTTATTTATTTATATACAAATATATATATATATATTTCACATTATTTCAGTCCCTGGGGGTTACCCACCGCCTCCCCTTCCCACCTGCTCCATTTCTTACCGTTATTTCTTCTTGTAAGAAGTCATGCAGACTAACCTCATTATATTTACAATCTTTTAACTTTAGATACAAGAATTCCTAGTCTAACAGACTCTTATTTTCCTTAGCATAGTCCCTTAGCTTTCTTGGCCTTCCATACTGAATGAATTTTCACTTTCATGTTGCCCTCCAGGATGACAACTACAAAAAGAAAAAGAAAACGGAAGAAAAAAAAAAAAAAAACAAACCCTTGATCCTCAAATTCTTCGAATAGTCCTGAAACTTTCATGTGGCATTACCTTCCCTATAGACATCAGAAGTAAAGAATGTTCTTCCCATTCCCACACAGCACCATGTATAGGTGAATTGGGCAATCTCCTTGTGCCCTGTTCTGGCTTCCAGATGAAAATTTCTCCCTTATCAAACAAGAGAAAAAAGGCTTATCTGAAACCTAGGTTGTCATTGTACCATCTCTCATTCTTACAAATATCAGATATCTATCTTCCCACTTTCTATGTTCATTGAAGTTTTAGCATTTGACTTCAAATATTTATTCCTAAGGAATCGCTATCATTGTTCATAAGTTTAATTTCTATGCTTAGCATTCATGTAGATGATTCATCCAAACATCTAACCTTGCAAATCCTCAATCCTTTTCAAATATAATGTCTTTTACCTTGCTTTCCAGCAAATATGCCCATCTTACTAGACCAGAGGGTCAACCCACCATAGCCTATAGCCAAATCCAATTCACTGCTTGTTTTTTATGGCCTGTAAACTATAAATAAGTATATACTTTATTTTTCAAGAGGTAGGTGGCCTTGTTCATTCACTATACATTTTCCATAAGGTTTTCATGGTCTGGTGATAGTGCAACAAGTTGCTATTACCTGAAAAACTTTAACAATTTATTACCTGGGTCCATATTTAAAAGTTTGCCCACACACAGGAATTTTCATTATTAAAACTACAATACTTTCAAATTTTCAGTTTCAGAAGACTCTCTTTATGAAAATCCCATTATTTTTCTGGTTTGCTTATATATGAAGAGAAAATTTTCCCCTACCCCCTTTCATTACCTTGGACTGACTGAGCAATCAAATCAACATCAAAAGATAAGTAGAAAAAGAATGAATGCAATTACATACATATGATAGTATACATTGTTATAAACCCTAAAGAAAATAAGACAAACCAACATTTTCTTTCCAGAAATAAGGAATAAGACAGGAGCTTCAGGATTCAAGGAGAGAGAAGGGGTTAGTCATGATAAACAAAAATTCAGATATTATATAATCAGATGTTTTCTCTTCTATAAAGATAGGTTTCTTTGATTTTATATATATATACTTTATAAAATATTTACATTTATAATATTTCTTTGATTATATATTATATAAATACATTTTATAAAATATATATATATAAAATCAAAGAAACCTATCTTTATGGAAGGTTATTTCTGGAGATAAATTTAAATCTGGGTAGTGCTCGCAATCTCCAATCTTCATTATTATAGGGAAGGTAATGCTAATGGTTTCTCCACAGATCTTAGTGCCAAACAATTCACATACCAAAATGACACCTCTTGGAAAAGGCCACCTGAAGAGTTTGAAGAGGCCAATCTAAACATTGCACAGCTTATTAAGGAGACCAAACCACCATCTCCTTATACCTAAAAGAGGAAAGAACTACCCTTCAAGAACGCTGTCTCCTGACTACTACACAAAGGATTTGCAGCAGTAAATCCTTAGAATTTCTTCAGAAAAGAACACATGATTACAATGTGTAGAACTGAATAGAGAACTTAGAAAAAGATAAGAAGATCTGGTTCCTTTCCATGCTCCTCTTAATTCTAGGACACCAGAGAAAGTTGTGTGATGTACAATTTGAGAGCTGCCACCACAAACTGAAGTACACAGGGCACTCCAAAACACTATAAAAACCTTCTGTGAGGTACTCTGGATAGTTCACATCTAAAGTTCAGTAATCTAAATCACAGCAATTTAAAGAAAGGAGATACCCTCAAAGGATTAGAAAGGTCTTGGCAATATTTATAAAATTTTGGGCATAAACCTTAATTTATGTATAAATATTGTTCAAAATTTGACAAATAGTTGATATTTTTATATTTCTAAGACATGCTGATTTTAATTAGATGCTAAAATTCTTCAGTTTCCATAAACTGAGAAAAATATTTTCATAATGAAAGTTATACCTTTCAATATTTGGTTTTATAAGTTTAGCAGCCTATCTCTTCTGAACTTTCTTTGAACAAGAACAATTCTAAATATTTTGAGAAACACTGAGAGTAAGAAAAATTAATTCAAATATGAATAGAGGGAAGCAGGACAACTGAAGGAAATTTAGTAACTGAAATTGAGATTATCTTATGTTTTCCATACCATGTAATGACCACCAGTCTTATCTGTTCTTATTCATATTCTCTGACTAAGTAAGGTATAATGACAAAATTAATTGTTATCTCAAAATCACAGGATTAGAAGTAAAAAGTCACCTAAATGAAAAGTCCACTTTTGAAGAAAGTTAAATGGCATTGGAGAAAACAAATTAAAAGAATAAAATATAATATTGTTTATGAAAATGAAGTCATTTTGAGTGAATATAGTAAATCTATGATGTATAATAAACAAAGAAAAATTCATCAAAATAGTGTTAGTGGAAATTTATCTTAAGCATATCTTTATAAATATTCATTTTTTTCCAGTTTTCCTATGGCATTTTTCCCATATTTTTTCTTTGCATATTTCTTCCCAAACATATCTCTTAGATTGCATTATTCAGTTTATTTTAAGAGAATATTTTCCCAAATTATTAAAATATATACTTTGAACTTTCAGCACATAGAAAAAGGAGAGTGTCCATTTAAATTGTGAAGGCAGAATGATTATAAAGATGAAAGCACAATAAAATTGGGGAAATGAATGTATTTCAATGTTATCTTTGTAGCTCACTGTTTGTTACTATGAATTATTAACTTGAAGATAATATCAAAAGTCTGTATTTGCATCCTCCACCAAATGTGCTCTCTAGCCCCTCATAGGAAAACAAGCTGCATGCCTTTAGAAAGACATTTAACTTTCATGCATTGCAGTAACCTCATATGTGCAGTGAGAGCATTTACTTAAATATTTCTAAGGCCCCTATTCTGCACTGAGATTTTGTCATTCTGAGATCTACTCCCAGTTCTTCTTCATATACCAGTGAGGTCAAAATCCCTTCAATATTCCAGCCTACTTTCTCACTTATTGAGTAACACTAACTCTGTGTTCTCAAGTCTGCTCTAAATGACTCTTAAAGATAAATAAGAAAATTCTTGAGCTTCTTAAATCCTGACTGACTGAGACCTTCACCTCCTAACAATACCTATTTGATACAGTCACTGGATTAAAAAAATGACCCTTCTGCTGATATTGTGTCAGTGAGTTCAGTCAGCCAAAAAATCCATTTGGTTGAGATGTCTTAGTAGTGGATAAGATCTCATCTTAAAAGAATACATACCATTGCAACATAAGAGAAAATATTGGCTAATCTTACTGAATTCAAATACCTCAATCAATAACTTGGCAGGGCTAGGGGATGTCTTATAGATTTTTTTATTTTTAAAAATTGTTTCTTGCAGTTTTTCAAATAATAAAAGCAACAATTTTTGAGAGAATGAACAATATATCAATATTAAAGTTAAAATTAAAACTGTGCTGTCACTTATAAGAATCTACAAAGAAAATATATTTTGAAATAAGTTTACAAATAAAATGCAGAACTTCTATATCTTAGCAACTAGTGAAGATAAAATCAAGCCATTTTTCTGAATTTTTAGTCAAAAAAAGTTAGAAGTTGTATAACTTAATGGAAATGGGATAACTTGAGTCATTCTTAGTTGGAGATACACAAATAAGATCAAAATATTTTAAAATGATAAATTACTAATTATAAAAATAAAATTTTAATATCTGTATGATAAATTGTATCTGTAAGACTTCCTACATTTTCAAAGTACATGAAATTCCTTTAATGTTTAATAGATATTAGTAATATCAAGTTTCACATCTTTCTCCAGTAGTTCAAAAGGTATATTACTAAACTCAAGAAATTTCAAGTTATCCTAAATGAGTTGAATGAAGTACTTTTTCCCAACTTTTTGTCTGATCTATGACTCACAGGATTAGTTTCTTTTTCTGAGTTTTCCACTTGTTCAATTTTCTAAATCAGATCCATTTTGAATTATATGAATGATAATATTTGAAATATATGTCTGATAAATTAAAAAAGGTTTTCCATATCTTTGTGGTTCCAGGGTTTTGTTTTCTCTGTGCTGTATTGTTCCCCTGATGACTTGTTTGGGCATTATTATCTTTTTTTCCTCCCATTGTTTGCACCAGCTTTGCTTTGATGAGATGGGGGCTTTTTGTGTATGTGAGTACTTCTTTCCCCCTGTTCTGCTTACTTATATGATGGTGGTCACAAGTACTGGTGTCTAATAGGATCTGGGGTAAATCTATATATAGCCTTATGATGTACTTTTGGATCTACTTCTGGGGGTTCAGGAGTTCTGGGTTCTAAGGCCAAGTCACTGAAATCTCACCTGCCCAGGAGTGGCTGCTTTGGGTCTGTTTGCAGTAGCTGGAAGGGCAAATGGTTGCTGAAGATCCTTGACTTGACATGGAACAAGACCCTCTGAAACCTGAACTGAGACAGGAGACTACTCCTGAGGCACAGGTGACTGAGTCTACATGTTATGAACTCTCCTTAAGATGCCTGCATGGCCAAAAATGGACACATTTCTGCTTCCAAGGAGCTGGAGGCAGGGTAAGCATTGACACAATTCCCATCTTTCCTAAAAAACAAAGTGCTACAGTGAGAACTTTTAAAAAGCAGAGCTTACTTGTATCTTGGAGGGGATCCTGGAATGGAAAACAATCAAAAAAAAAAAAAAAAAAAAGAAAAAAACCCTAGTGAAAACGAAATTCAATGAATAATAATGTACCATTGCTCTTTTCTTATTGTGATAAATATACAGTAGTAATGTAGGATGTTAACATTAGAGAAAACAGGGAGGATTTACTGGAATTCTTTACTATATTTGCAACTATATATATATATATGGTTTAAGATATATTAATATAGATATTGTTATTTGTAACTTTGTTTATGGCATTGCTTCTGATTTTTCATACTTGGCAAAAATAATTAAGTAGGTTAACCCAGATTCTGTAACATATTAGTGACATGAGAATGAAATCAGTCAGGAACATACTCTAAATACAAAGAACTTTCCTCTCTTTTCTTTCTCTGTCTCACATGGTACACATGCTCCCAATTCTCATAGTGCTAGTCAGTTTTGCTGAAGTAGTAAACAGTCCCAAATTTTAGTGTTTTTCTATAACAAACATTTTATATCCATTGATGTAAAATATAATTGCATATCTACTTCAGGAACATACAAATCCAACGTCCATCCAATGTTCTCTCATTCCCAGGTCCAGAATGAAGAAAACAACAAAACAATCACTATCTATGATGTGTTATGTCAGAAGAATATGATGCACCACAAAATTGCAGTCCATGATTCTGTCACATCTGTTCACACTTGGTAAGTCACATGGTAAAGTCTGACAATGGAGACAGTGTGGAAAGACTCTGAAGGTCACAAGGCATAGGCAAGCAGATATAAACTATTTATAGGAGAGAGAATAAGAGTTGTGACTAATAATGCAATTTACTTGACCAGGTCATAGGTTTTAATTTTTTTTTTTTTTTTGTAGACAGCATACCATAAAGGGAAGAGAGCTTGTCAGAAATCAGAGGACTAGAATTTCTAGCCTAGTTCTTGACCATTTCACTTAATGGTATTCATTTTCCTCTTTGTAAGTTGAAGGGAATGAACTAAATCAACTGAAAACAACTTTCTAGTCAGAATTATATGACTAAATGTTTCAGATGAAGTATAAAACAAATATATGAAGATCACAAATAAAAATTTCTTCCCAGTAGGTCACTCAAGTTCTGTGTGACATTTTCTCATTCTGTCATGATCAGGAAGGAAATGTCAAATGCAACTAAATTAGCTCCCACTTATAAGGTCTGGTTCCAACACATTATACCACAGATGTCAATTTTTTTTATATTTTATAATGGTATTGTTATTTTTTCCTGTCACATATTAGAATAGCAATTCTCTCCTCTATCATCTAACAAATAAGTCAGTCATAAGTACTGGTAAGATATTAGTCATTACAAATGAGAAAACTCGGTTCAAATCATCGTGCACAAATAAGGGCTATTTATTAATTAGCACAGTTCAAAACTCTAGAGGAGAACTGACTGCAGGTATGGTTTGAGTAGACGATAAAATTCATGCATTGTGAATATGTCAAGCCCAAACCTGAGATCCCTTTCGGGTCACAAAATGGTTGTCAAGTATAGTTGGAAAGTGTACTTTATTTCAGTTCAAAGAATTTTATATCTCAACTATTTGCTAAAGGCTCTGGATTTTTCTTTGAGTGGGTCAACTTTTGTCAAGTTCTCCAATGAATCATTTTTTTTTAAGTATTTATTTTTGCCATTGGACTTCGACCTATTCAGATCTTCATGATTTTGCTCAATGACAAAGGGACAGAGTGCATATTGGAGAGACAAATCAACCCAATGGAAAGTCAATATCACACTATTGTATCACAAACACTATGAATAATATAAAGAAATGAAAGAAAAAAATAAAAAAACTTTATATACCCATGACCATATTTTTATATTTATAATAGAAATATGATGGGCAATTCTAATCCGGATATTTTAAACTTTTAGTTTTTTCTGTGAAGTAGTTATACCAAAAAAATTAATTGCCTAATACATAGGAGTTTATAAAAATCTTTCAGAATAAAACTGTCCCCCCATAAATAGTTAAATATATAAGGGGGGTTATAAATTTACACTATTATTCAAAAAAATCATTGATTATTTTAACTTACATTTAATAATATAATAATGATCCAATCTAATTTTTAAATTTTATTTATTTTATTTTTTTAATTTTTATTAACTTTTGTTGACATAACCTCAATATGTGCTTGCATATGGAAATAAGTAGGAGAGTACCACATTTGAGGGGAGAAATCCTAAATGAAACACACAGTACACTGCAAATGTTAATCCCTTTTGTTCTTTTTCAGATAAATAAATAGCTTCCTCTATCCCCAGAGTATTACAGGGGAAAGCAGGCCATATGTACAGTGTGCAGAGGAATTAAGGCAAAGGATAGGTTTGAGTTTCTGGAAAATAAGATCTTATAGTTGTGGTTTCAATCTTTTGTGTGAAATATTGGGACTTTCTGGAACATCAGCCACAGTTATTTCAACAAAAAATGTCAAACCATATTCCAAACATAAAAATAAAATGATTTTTGGATTATCTGCTTTTGTTCCTCTCCAATAGCTTGGAAAATTGAGTCAACTGCATGTGAACTTCATATCCACAGTTGGACAGAATATAACTGTCTCTGAATTATTCATGTTAATTGTGGAGGAGAAGAAATGTCATGAATAAATTAAATTTAAAGATGAAGAAAAATATCTGCATTTCCATGGCATATTGCATTAATCACTGAAATAGAATATTTCACAATATATTATGATTGATTCAAAATGTTTTGTCTGTTAAACTTGGAGATTTGGAGGTACCCAATGAAATGAACAAATCTTAGTCTATCATCTAAAAGAATTTAGTGTTTATGGACAACATAAGAAAGAATGCAAAGGTTTACAAACCTCAGATAGTTGTATATGGATACAGGGACAGAAGGAAAAGAAGTTTAGAGAAATCAAGAAATTCTAAGAATAGGTAATGTGGATTAATGTGTAAGGACATTAATGAGGAAGAGTTTAAGAGACCAGTGTAAGTTAAATGAGGTAACCTGAGAACTTGCCAAAACAAACAATTCCATGGACCTTTAATCAACCCTAGGCAGCAGTGGTGGTCTGGACTTACTGCCTCAATCTAGATTGTCATCACAGATGTTACCACAGTTAAGATCAAAGTATGATGTAAGGAATCAAAGCACTTGAGGACTTAAAATTTTAAGGCTATATTTCTGGATGCCACACCAAATCAATAAATATGAGTAGTGGAGTTAGCCCCCAGAATATGCATACCTAACAAATTATCTTTTTATTTTCAATATTCTCTAAAATTTGAAAATTGCTGTTCAGTGATCTAGGATACACTCTGTAAACACCTAGAATGTTTTTATAAGATGTCAATGCCTTTACCTCCAGAGATATAATAACTCAGGCCCCATTAAGTTTTCATAGCTTCCCTGATTTTAATGTCTAACCAAGTTTGAAAATCACTTGCCTAGAGTAATAATCAGTACATTGCTTTGTTTTCCTTTTTGTTGACACATCTCTACAGTGACATTTTAGAACAGAAAGTCATAATCTAATTCTCCCAGTACTAAGGGCTGATGGTACTAACAGTACTAGTGTCATTATTGCCAATTGTGTCTGTATTTGTTAACAATTTGACACAGACTTTGCAGCATAGTTAACCACCTAATTATGCCAAAACTCAATTTGAATAATTGAAAGAATACTAGAGTACACAAATTTGTTAGTGATATAATATTTGGCAGTCTCTAATACTATGTTTTGAGACTAGATCTTGTAAGAGCTCTATTTCAGCTGCCCCACAACCTTGGTTTTGTGAATGTATTTTGACAATAATGCATCATTTTAGTGGTCTGAATCTACCAACAAATTACCATGCACGCTCCAATTGAAATGACTTCTTTCATGTACAGGTGTGTGATATGGGATAATTTAGAAGACATATTCAAGGTTTTTAAAATTTTTTTCCAGTTTGTTGAGATATAATTGACATGGAACATTGCATTAGTTCAACATGTACAGCAATAATTTGAAATATTGATATAATATGCCATTGATAATATAATATGCCAGTTGATATAATATTACAATAACTTAAAAGTAGTCAATATACATAGTCACTATTTTAGAAACATTCAATACAAAATTAAAATACACAATACAATATTAATAGCTATAAAATATGAATAACTATAGTTACCATGTTCTGCATTATATTCACTGGACTAATTTTAGCTGGAAATTTGTACAATTTGAATTCTTTCACCAATTTCCCCACCTCCTACCCCAACATATGGCAGCTATAATATGACTGTTTCTCAATTCATTTTTTTTTAGGTTACGCAATAAATGAGCATGCAGTAGTTGTCTTTCTCTGTTTGACTAATTTTACTTTACATAATCCCTTCAAGATGCATTCATGTTGTCACAGATGAAGTGATAGAGAAGAATTTCATTCTTTTAAACAGTGAATAATATTATAGCATGTGTATGAGCATGTATGTATACATGTACAAACATGTTATATACAACATATACTTGCACATACACATTATGTGCTATACATGTATATAGTACTGGGTGTAATATATACAAACACAGACATATGGCATATATGTCTAATCAAGTTTGTATATCTGTATAAGTATATAAGTATGTATTTGCTTATATCTTTGTGAGTGTAAAAGTCAAGGCAAATAGACAAATATAAATTGAGCTTTAGAACATCTTGTAAAGCAAGAAAGCATAGAAATACTTGAAAATCACAAGAAAGATGGGGCAGGAGTTAAAAGAACAAAGAAACCAGCCTGAAAGAGGTCTCTATGATCAAAGTGAAACAATTTGAACAAAAGAAAATGTTTAACATAACATCGTTTTTAAAGCTAAATATAAGATAGATATCTATAATTTATACAAATTGAAATAAAAGATTGACTAAGTAAACAAAAGGGGAAAAGACAAATATTTCTTACATAATTTATATACATACTTTACCCTCTAGGAGATGGAAATTAATTCCCCTATTCCTTGAGTGTAGAATGGACTTTAGTAACTTTACTTCAAAGAACAGAAAAGGGAAATGGAGAAATAATAACTTTTAATGGAGAGGTGTTGCAAACACTATTTTGACTAAATTACCAATATTATTATCATCAGTAATAAATGATATTGATAGCATGTGTCTGTAATATGATAAAATAAAATATGAAACTATGATAAAATAGCATTTTATCATACTATATTCAGCCCAAGACCCTATAGCCCTAGTCTAGCTATAGTCTATAACCCTTGTCTAGTCTTTAACTCATATCTAATGATGTAAACATTGGACAAACCCAAATTCAATGGTGATCTATAATATATTGGAAGAGTTACATTTAGATGACCTTAGTTTTTATTTCTATGTGGTTTTTTTCTCAATGTATTGTGAAGCCCACTTGATACTTGACCCAGACCTATTGGAAAATTCTCTAGAATGGGAAGGGGATTAGAGGAGGGGTATAGAAATCTGATTTTAGCAGTGCCTTTCCATGTGATTATATTGTCTATTACTAAGGATAGTTTCTATTCTCTGATCTTCCCAAAGGAATTTTCATCTTCAGTTTTAGATTCCTTTAGTGGAAGAATTTGAAACTATTTTAGCAGTCTCCTGACTTTCAGTGAATACTGTGATACTTCAGAATGCAGAGGCTTAGAAAATTTTGTTATTGACTCCTTATTGGAGTTCATCACTCATGTGATAAAGGATGTATAGAAATAAAACTTCTTAAAATAATTTCCAATTGATAGTTTCATATAACTAACAGTGCTGTACAAATTTGGCCCCATTTAAGATTCATTTACAAAAAGCTTCATGGAGAAATATTCTTACACATTTGGCATGATTTTCATTACTTGCTTTACACTCTTGTCATTTTTTTCTAGACTAATGATATAATATCAACTATCACATTTGGATATCTACATTAACAATGCAATAGATGACAATGTAATAGATGACTAAATGTAACATATATGAAGACTAGATCTTTTCAGTTTACCATTTTAGTAAAAAAAAATCCCTGAAAAGATGTTTCTTTTCTAAAAGTTAGTAGAGTGTATATATATTTGAAATATATATATGTGTGTTTTATACTTGTCCCATTGCCTAACTAGTTATAAACATAGCATTCTCATTTTCTTCTCATTTCATTCAAAGGGGTCAAGTAGTCTTTCATATTAATTGTATTTAATTATAAAAATACCTGTGCACATAATAAGCAGCTCCAAATAGGCATTATTTCATTAACTTCATGCTTTGAAGACTTAATGACTACTTGTTAGACATGGCAAAGCTTGCATAAATTAATTCTCAATAGATCATTCACTAAAAAATTAAAAATACTACTGCTGCCAATGTTCTTTAGCAAAATGTTATTTTTTCCTTAAAAATTTCCAAGTGTTGCTTTTATTGTTTAAAAACTCATCTTAATTGATTTCTAAATTATCTGCTTAAAAATAATATTTAAGGAAAGAGATTAATGTTTATTAGTTATTATCATAAAATAACCCTAAAACATCAGCTTTAATATTTGTAACCAAATGTGAAGATTTGCACATTTTTTTGATATGGATTCAATTTTTTTTATGAAAATGGTATACAACAAACTGATAATGATCACTGAAATAACAAACTTGTTATTTCACAGACACTAGTATGCTTTAAAACAAGTGACTCATTTTTTTAATATTTTGAATTCTAAAGTAATAAATTCTCATGACCAACTCTACCCCTGAAAATAACCCTCTAAATCAAAAGTAAACTTTCATTCCCATATTTATTAAAAAGCTAATTACTATAGCTAGCTTATGGTAACAACCCTAGTATCCCAGAACAGATGAATGGATCAAGAAGATGTGATATATATGAACAATGAAATACTACTCAGTGACCAAAAAAGATAAGCTAATGCAATTTGCATCAACATGGATGGGAATGGAAAAGATAATGCTAAATAAGTCAGAAGGAGAAAAATAAATACCAGATGGTGTCACCAATATGTATAATATAGAATCACTACATCAACAGTCATATAAAGACAGGCTTAAAAACTGACCCTTGAAAGCTAACCACAGAACTGAAGCACCACAGAGGGGAAGAGGTGAACAAGGAGTAAGAACAAAAATGAAAGGAAAGCACAATGGGATGTGGTGGTATGGGTGATTTAGTGGTGGTTTCCCTGTGGTAGTAGTGCCTGATGGGTTATACAGATGTTACCACAATTAAAACTAAATAAATACATTTGAAAATAACAATAAAGTAAAAACAAAATGACTTTTTTCACTTCCATATTAGTTGAACTCATCTCATGTTAATTAATAAAATTTTAGAGAACCTAATCATTAGTGTTTCATCAATAAAACAGAAACAAAAAGGAAATTTTTAATTTGGTAGAAAACATCAGGCAAGCTTTACATATAAAGAAATTAATAATGGGAGTTCTATTTTTTTAAGAATTTGTGATCAAAGAATTTATGATATAATTCAGCCAGCAATATGATAAATTTAAAAAGCAGGAAAGTACCTGGCAAGATAATAATTATATAATATAAGCATATATCTCCCAAACAAACGGTTGTATCATTTGAAAAGTCTACAGGAGACGTAAGTCTTAAGCCTTGAAAGTTCAAAATAATTTCTTTCCCAACTAGATAATAACATGACATAAATTATGGAGAACAGAATAGACTAAAAAACAAAACACAGAGTTCTTAATCCCCTTTGTGGTTCCCAGTAAAATATAATCTATATTAATTGAAAATGTAATTTTGAGAAACTGATAAAAGTCTCAGAATGCAGTTCTTCATAATGAGATGAATATTTTTATAGATATCCTAAAATTTAGAAGTACTCATGTGAATATATGATCAATAAATTAAAGAAAGTCAAGGATAGAATTGTGTCCATATTACAACAACAGCAAAGATACTTTAATTACATATTTGAAAACACCAAAAAAAAAAAAAAAGTTCTGAGATAGAAACTACTTGGTTTTTCCCAACTCCTAGTTCAGTTTAAGCTTTCCATTCACTATTACTATGCTGGTAAAGTATTTCTGCCGGTTGTCAGGGAACCTGTAATATGGAGGTGATAATTTTGTTTCCCATATCTGTAACAAGAGGTAAACTAGAAAAATACAAATATATTCACTGTTCCATTGGAGAACATCAATTTGAAATCATGATACCTCCCCCCCCCAAAAAAAAGCTCTTCAAAAGTAGTTTACAAAAAGAAAAGAGGAAAATTGAGCATCTAATGGATTCTCTGGGTACTGGGATAAATGAAGTATAATTTTATAATTTTATTATACATGCAGGAAATATTTTTTCTTTTCTAATTTAAAAATTGTAAAGGTAAGTCCGCAGTTCAGTGCATGTTGCTTTGCTTTTATTATACAATAGGACATTGTAAAAAAAAAAACTCCAATAAAAATGATAAGCAGGAGGGAAGAGAGAAGAGCAATGTGTGGGATTTATACTGGAAGTTTGCCATGGTTCATTTTGATCATTTGAAGAACCAAGTAAAAATTAGGAGTAGGGATGGCACAGGAAAACTAAGTATGCAAAATCGATAGAAAGGAAAGATATCAAAATCACGTTTCAGTTATTTCATAATTAAGCTCAAAACAGGTCCTCCTTAGATGGTTATTGTTACACAAATTGCCAGGAGATAAAAACTAGCACTTGGTCATATTCAATTTAATATATTCCTACGTACCATTGTTATTAGCTCTCTCATACTGCTAATATCTATTTTTACAATAAAACTAAAGTGCTTAAGGCAAATGAATATCGTATATTTCTCCCATGCTTCCCAGTTTCTCCTTTCACAAGTGGCCAACAGAGAACTAATAAAAGCTCCAAAAATGTATAAGCAAAATAGATAGGAGAGAAACTGATTTTCATAAAAAACTGAGCAGTCTTCAACTTATTGCTTTGACTAGAATGATGAAGCTACCTGAAATAAGTCACACTAAAGCAGTTTTAGTGTAGAAGGGGTGGAAGACGGTGAGCGTAACACTTTATTTTCTGAAATGCCCTTAAATCCAAATATCTGGTATACCAGGGTGACCTGTAGGCCAGGCGTGGTGGCTCGTGCCTGTAAGCTTCAGCCTATGAAGTGGCTGGGGCTAGGGATCGCAGTTCGAGTCCTGCTTGGGGCCCGTAGTGAGACCTAGCTCCAAAAAAATAGCTGGGCGTGGTGGCGCGCGCCTGTAATCCCAGCTACCTGGGAAGGTGAGGCTGGATTGCTTGAGTCTGTGGTACCCCGGGCAACGAGAGCCTGCGGTTTCACTGGCAAAAATAGCGAGACCTAGTCTCAAAATATAAATAAATAAATAAATAAAACCTTTCTGTAAGAGGTGCTCCACCTATAGGTGAAAGTAAGAAAGCACCCATATTTTAAAAGACAAGGGTCTGAGAGAATACAAATAGTCTTGCTAAGTGCTCCCAATCAGTATACATACTTCATACACTTTGATCAATTGTATTTCTACATGACTAGCAAGTCTTGATTACAATTAGCAAAAGGTATCTCAAGTTTAATTTTTTCTTCAGTTCATTTCCTCAAAAGATTCACATTCTAACAAAAATTGAAAGTGTATGCTTCCTTCCTGTTAATTTGTCTTTGTCCATTTAATTTTTAGACCCTAAGAGGGTCTAGGCGATTTTTTTTCTCCCTTACAAAAATTTATGCTCATATCATCCAAAGCTAGTTTTTGTAGGTGTCCTTATCAAGTAGTTTTAAAACTAGCAAAATCTTAAAGGTAGTTGTTAACAGAGCCATGAGGAAGGTTTAATGGTTCAAAAGAAAGTTAAAAATCTATTTAGGTTACTCAGACTCTATTGACAGGTTTTCTTTAAAATGAAGAAATTAAAGTGACCTAAAATAATGTAATAAGCACAGACTTTCTCTATAATAAAAATGGCTTTTCTTAAAGGAAGGCTGATATCCTATATTTTCTGATCAATTTAAATTGCTGTGAAAGATTAAAAAAAAACTAGCTGCTCATTTTTTTTTAATATCTCTATGCCCCAAAACTCAGTACACATCATATTTACTGGTGATCAGTCTTGTTAGACTGTTAACACAAAGGGAGGGATCTTCTCTAATTTATGATTAAGTCAATACACAGATACTATTATCATTTCTTATCATTGTTTTTGTGTACTTCATTTTTCATTTTTGTTTACTATTATCATTATCTTTGTGTACTTTTTATTTTTATAGAAAAAAGGGAGACGAAATAATTATAATTATAGACTACAGTAATAACAATAATGCAAAAATATATAATTTGTAAATTATAAGTAAATTATACAGTTTCTCATTGAATCATCAGTACAAATCTCTGAAGCAGAGGTACTATTCTCTAATTGACAGCAAAGGGAACTCTGATTTAGATATATTTTAATTTGATTTACCTAAATTTTAAACAGGAGGTATTCTCAATAATACATATCAGAACTATTTCTTCATCTTGGAAATTCCATTTGTAAAATACATGGTAATCCTTTGATGGATTCAATTCCATGTTTTAAACTGTGCAAACTTTTCATGCTTTGCTAAATTTAGTGATGAGGGAAAACAATTCTTTGCTCTAACTAGAGCCCAATTTTAATACCAGTTTTAAACAGGTTTTACACTATTTGATACAATTTGCCATTGACACACCTGTATATGTGTATGTTAAACATACATATATTATATATATGAAAAACCAAAAAATTAGTCAAAGAATTTAGTTAGTATATTTGATATTCATATAAGATCAAGCTATCATTAGGTGGCCACAGTTAACATTTACCAGGCATTGTCTATTATCCAAAAAGTTCATCCAAAACCAATAAAACAAGCAATAAATTTAATTTCCTTTCAACAAAGTAAAACAACAAACATTATGTTCCAACTTGGAATTTGCTATGACCAAATGGTCTACTAGTAAATGTCAAAGGTTGAAACATTTGTTTGGAATGAGAGAAGAGCCTCACTGTGATGACAGATTGGCAAACCACACTGGAAAGTCTACTCCCGTTTCCCTTGTAAGTCCTCATTACACAATTCTTCCTTTTTTAAAATATAGATGAAATACAAGTATTTTATGCCTTCCAGTATGTTTTTATATTGTTTTGTTACAAAGCATGTTTTGTAAACATACGTACAAGTTAATGTTGTATGTGTATTACAAAAATAGTGGTATATTTTGAAAGGTAAAAATGTTTAAATGTGTACAGACTTGGGGCTCATAAGACATCCTATTGGGAGCATTTTTCTCCCAAATGTCAGAAGGGCGTTTGGTCAGGATAGTTTATCTCTGTTTTCTCTCTTGTGCTTGTCAAGATCTAGTCACAGCAGCAGGGAATGAAATCAGCAGGAGCCTAAGCGAGCTTCATACATGCCACCTCTTCGTTAATGAGGTATTGAGAAGAAACAGTTACCAAGTATGACAAGATTCCACAATGACATCTTAGTGTTCCCAGGTACACTTTCTGCTGCAATCAAATGAAAGGAAATGTGTAAGATCACGAAGAATAACACAATAGAAATATCACAGACAAGTCTAACCACAACCTGGAGACAAGATGAATTTTACTTAACTAATTGCAATTAGTATTCTAATGTTTCAAGAAAGCTGAAATTATTAAGTTACATGTTTTCATTTTCAAAAAAAGTTTCTTATGAATCATATTCTGGCTAAAGATTTATTAAATTAATATGAAAGTATTTCCCTAACTGAAACAGAAAACTGAATGTCTGACATTCCATAAAAATACACAGATGACTTAGCCTAGAAAAAGACTCTGCCATGAATGAGATCATAGTAACAAGTCTCACCTCTGTCTTGTGCTGCCCTGTGAATACATACCTGTGAGTAGAACACAGGTCAATTAAGATAAAAACTAATATTGAACCAAGACTGTAATTGTCATATCTGTGGACTGGGAAAATAAAGGTGTGGTGTGAGAAAGTACATCTGAGATGAGATTCTATATTTCTGAATCATATCTAGTGCTATAAATAAATGTTACCTTAATTTTTAAAAATTCTAAAATAAAATTACCTTTTACATTCCCAAGCCTCTTTCCTGGAAAAAAGATGCCCTAAATTAAAAATGTTTGATATAATCATGGAGATTAATGGTATAGCTGCCAAGAGGACATAGCATTCCAATTTCTCCCAAAATTTTCTGTCTAATAAAACCTGAAAGACAATTATACTTAATTCCTATGTATCCAGAATATTTAATCAGAGAACTAACAACAACTGTGTACTAGACATTACAGACTACTTCTTTAATATGAATTGTATATTTTAAAAATATTTGTTCAAAGATAGGAGAAAGAAAACAAAACTGATTTCAGTTTTTGAGGAAAAAAACTGGAATAATGCCATTCTGCGAGAATCAGCAGTTTGGCAAATGATGGCCTTACAAAACAAATTGAAGCAATTTTATAGTCATACAAAATTGCCAGTGAAAAACATCTGTATCTTCACCCTTAACCTGTACTCTTTCTCACTACAACAGTTTAGGAGGGTCAGTATTTCCGTTAAATTGTGGATCACATGTCAGTTACTTTCACTTCGGGATCAATTTTACTACTACAACACCAAGGAAATATATCTTGCAGGATCTTTTAAAAAGTAGTGCAGTTTTACAAAGGTTTTCTGAGTGAAACACATTGAACTCAATCTCAAAAGGTTTGGAAATTTTCCGTTTCCTTATTCTACTGTTTCCAACCTTTCCCACAGACTGATAGTTACATACCTTGTTAGGTCTCTTTATCTCATAGCACTCTCCAGAGACCTGTGGGACTGGAGTAGAATATCCTTGAGATAACTTTTGACCTTGATTTCAATCATCTGTGGCAGTCAAGTGTCCTTGATATGAGCCAATAGAATTAACCACTGCAGATCTCAGGTTCCTTTAGCTATTTCTTTTAAAGCCCAAAATTAAAGTTAAATTCATTAGGCCACAGGAAACCATGTGACTAAATCTGACAAATTATCATCCCCTTGGGGTCCTTTCTCAGAGAGCAATTTAAAAGGAAAAGGGTTCATTTGCACTCTCAGGATGAAAAATAATCACTTGTAATGACTGAACAATGAGCACAAGCCTATGGCCTAGGATGCAGAATAATCATGCTGGACCTAATGGAAAATATTGGTCCTAATAGGTGGTGAGCAGAAGCTGTAATGAGAAATGCAATGATGTCTGTCATGCCTTTAATTTATTTTCTTTGGTGCTAATTGTAGGGAGCTTTAAGAAATATCTCTCACATATATGGTATTCTCTGGGTTTGGAAATCATTAGATGTTATGAAGAAGACCTAGGGTAAAATTCCCTCTTGGTCTATTAGATTGAATATACTAAAGCTGAATTATTAATGATTCTTGTCAGAAAGGTTGTTTGGAACCATTCAAAAATGGTAATAAATCCCATTCTACCAAAAAAAAAGTAGCCTGAACTGAATTCTGAGTGATGAAGTTCATGCACTTCTCTTTGATACATAAACTAGAATATTCTGGTTACACAGATTTTATGTTCCTTAAAGCAGTGATTAATTTTGTTACTTTGGAAAAATAACTTTAGAAGGGTTCATTTCTTTTTTTCTTTGCATTAGAATTGAATATTAAGTTAGTTTGAATGAAAAAATTACATATTCTAAATTCTGCAATCTGAGTAACACTGTATTGAAATTTATAAAGTACTTCCAATATTTCTAAGCTTTTATTTTTAGTTACTTCTAATGAAATTTATTAAGACAGTGAATTACAGTGTTTGTATGTGTATGTCATTTCAAAATTAATAAGAATTATTAAAGATAATTTTTATCACATGCTTTCACTGCAAAGCCAGTAGATTAATAACTAAATATGGATGTTACCCACAGCTTGGCTGCAAGGAAGAATTATTTAAACTAATTAACAAAAGACCTTGAAGGAATATGGTCTCATTTACAATCTTGATTTTAAAAAAAGGGGGAGAGAAAAGTTATCTCAAAGGAAAAGACAGATTTTTATACATAATTCTTTCTTTATAATAAATATATCATAAGTAAAAGAGAAAAAACTACTAAAATGTTTTCAGAAAAGGACTTATAAAGAGAAAATTATGTAAATTCATGTAAGGAAGATTAGTAAACAAATGGAAAAGTTAAAGAAATTAGAAATTAAAATCTTGAAAACAATGTGTTTGAGGAATCACTTTTTATGATGTTTAAAAAATTGTAGTAATGTTAGTATCTGCTGATGCAGTAATCTCACTCTACTAATTTTTTTAAGGATTATGCAAAAGAAAAAAATACCCTTCATTGAAGAACTGGTTATTGTAGCAGATAAAACCCCTATATATTTAGCTATAGAAAACAATTAGCTATTGCTTTGCTAACTTGATGGAATCATGTAGGACAATAATTATGATTTTTTTAATGAGATTCTGTGGGGACATATGACAAATTTGAAGTACAATATTAGGGCAGGTGAACTCAGTGTAGTACATGCAGGTTGATATTTAATGCTGCACACCTGAAATATGTTACAGTGTAATGTTACTTCTATATAAGTAATTATAGAATAGGAAAAAAAAAAGATTGGGTGAGAATATTTTTAATTCTGTATTTTTGTTCACATTTTATTTAAATTTAGGAAGAATGATAGCAGAATAATGATTACTAGGGTACCTATTAATAATAAAGTCAATGATTTTGATATATTTAAATGTAAGCTCATCTACATAAACTTGGATTACATTATTTAAAAAGCATTACCTCTCAGTTAAATACTTTCATTAGATGTGAATACAATTCTAATCATGAAATTATATTCAATGAAACATTGGGTCAGTACCATCATTCAAGCAGATAAGCTTTGATATCATGGACCATGGTGTGTGTTCTAGAACAAGGATGTGAGTTTGGCACACGTAGGCTGGTACAGGTAGAGAACACGGAGCCCTAAAGCAGGTGGTGGGAGCAGCACAGGTCTAATCAGAAATCATCAAAAGGTGTTTAGTGAGGAAAATAAAAAACTGATGGCGGCATACTCCATAATTTTACCTTTATAATTTTATATTATATAATATCCTTTACTGTTTTACCTGTACGATTATAGGAAAAATAGTATTTCCTAAGTTTTATTCAAAGGTAAATTCCTTTTATGTGCAAAGAAACTTTGCATGTTTTCATAAAGTTTTAATGTGTCTCTAAAAATTATACATAAATACCTAGACCAAGCATTAAACCAAAAATCAAAAGCTCAAGAGAGGGGAACTTAATCTAGCATTCAGTTTTATTTGTGGATGGGCACCTTAGTGATAAAATTTTGAACTGGATTGCTTTCTGGTGGAGGTATCTCCCTGGATCAATTCACATATTTTGTCACTTGCTCAGATTACAGAAGCATCTGAACTGACACTTTTGATATCTATATCAGACAGTCCTAGGATCTAGAACATGGGATAAGACAGGCATAAACTCTTTTGTGAATAGATCCACTGACAATCCTCTGGGCCCATTAATTCAGGGATAACATCATTTTCCCTACAAGGTCTAGAGTTGCGACCACCGAGTGTATGGCTTCAAAGCAGTTTTGTTGCTGGAGTTGGGGAGACGGGATGATCTGCCTCTTCTCTTAGCCCAAGGCGCTGAGTTATTTCGTAGCTCAGCAGCTGTCTTGTGATAAAACCCTCTATGCAGGTTCAGATGTAGTTAGCCTTTGGTAGTTGAAAAAGCAACTGGGAGGCTCTTTTCTTCTTTCTCTGCCTCCTACTGAGAAAGACAGTTCTCAGCAACCCTTAATTGACTATTAGGCAACAGTATTCTAATATAATGATGTTGGCATTGTTGATGGTATGTGAAGAGTCTTCCTCTCTATTTAAAAGAAACTATAATTTGAAATATATTGTAATTAGGCATGCATTCCATTTTACACCTTTCACCTGATAATCTCAGGGGCTTTCATAAATTAGCTGGTTAGCTTTTAATGAATGAGTATTTTTATCCTTAGGGTCTTCAGATGACATATAAAAGCTACAAATAGAATTTCAAGATGTGAAAGGAAAAGATAGAATAATAAAAACAAATTGCATTGTTTTTTCAGGGCCTTTAAATCTGTCTATAAGGAAGAAGAACTGTATTTAATAGATAAGGTATTAGTGGGATTCATTCTGAAAAAACATTTTTCTCTTCTAGCATTTTTTTCATAACTATATTCAAATAATACTTTAATTATGTCTCCTCTGTACTGTCTTTTACTCTGGCATCTCTAACTTTTTGGTGACATCTACTGTGCAAAGGGGGAAAAGCAGGGGATTATTCTATAACCAGAGGCTAGCTAGTAATTATTTCATTTATTTTTTTAATTAAAAAATGACTCAGCCTTGATATTCCTCTTAAATATAAATAGGCTTTAGTAAATAAATTTAAAGCTACTTAAATAATTCCATTGCTTTACATGATAGTCTTAGAAGTACTGTTTCACATTGGCAATTTCAAACAATTTTCTGATGTCATTTCAATTTAAAGATCTTGCTAATCATCTTTTCGACATTTGGAAAAAAATTAAGTGAATATTTAAATGCATGTTCTAATGTTTTGAGACAACCAAATGTGGGATGGTTAAAATCTTCTTAGTTTCTAATAGTAATATTTACCATAGAAGTTAAATATTAAAGGAAATCAAAGCTCTAATTTGCTGTCAATTTGATTTTTTATTTTTTGTTCTAGCTATTAAAACTAAGCACAATTATTGATTATACATCACTGAATAAGCATCATTTATACTCCAATTATCTTCTGTTTATGTGATGATTTCCAAAAGACTTAAGCATTTCATTTCATACCTCATGATTGTAACTAGAAATTTTTTTCAGAGGTAACAATGAAGTAAACATTTGTTAAATAAATATTTATTATATATATTGTGCTGATTTCACCAATGAAACATATTTTGAAATAGTATAGCTCCAAAAGAAAACCTCAAAATATGGAACCCCGTGGTCCATGACACAGTCTAGTCTCACCCACTCTTGGTAAAAGCTGAGAAGATATTTCTCCATTTACTCTTTCTTATTACTCTTATTTCTTATTACTCTTAAGAAATAAAATAACTAAATCACGATGTTTTGCTAATCTGTCCATTGTAATCTAGATGAAGAAAGTCATTTTAAGCCTATTATAGCACAAATACATGCTTAGTTAAATATATATACACATTTATATATTTTCCATATATTTTAAGAATATAATTAAAATAAAGAAAATTAGAGTCTCTTATAACATTGCATGAGCAGGTTTAAACAATTTCTTCCCCAGTGATATTTCCTGTTGGGTCTTAATAGTTAGGTATTTTTAAGTCATGATATTGAGGCCTTAAGCTTCTTGAAATATTAAAAAAATTTCTAATTACTAATTTGTAAATATTTTTCATAAAGCTAGTTCACCCTGTGGGTAAATATATATATATATATATATATATATATATATATGCTATTTCTTAACTGTTTACTGTCTAGAAAAAGGATACTTCAATAATTTAAATCAAATCACATTGAATTAAATACCAAATGATTTTAGGCAATTCCAGCTGATGGAATCAAAGGAAAATTTCTAAAGAAGATGGTCCATCTGACTAAATATAAGGGGTGTGTGCATTTTCAAGATGGTGGTGTGGGATATCTAGATAAGGAGGAACTGAAGACTTTTCACCACAGAGTGATGGACAACCCATCTGACACTAGGCGGTGCAGTGTGTCTGCTCACAACAAGTGCATTGCTGTGGAAGAAGTAAATAGGAAGCAAGACTGAATTGTTTGACAAAGGGTCCTGAATTGCAAACTGTTTTGGATATTTTACCAGAACAGTTGAGTTCCTCATTCTGGATTGTTAGATCACGGAGAGGAAGTATCCACAAATCTGAGTTTGAAGTCATTTTCCTTTTAGCTTCATATCAAAGTCATTATTCTGGCTTCAGTTTTTTCAGCTTCACTCTTCTTATACTTTTAATTAATTAATTTATTGAATATTTTTCTTAGTCTTAGAGTAGGGTTTTTGAACAAATCATTAGCCATACCTTATTTACATGAATAAGTTCACACTTTTAATTGTAAAAAAATCTTTTTCCTCTCCTTCCTCTAAGGTTTATAAGTTATAGACAATGCCATTTTGCTATCAGAAATTATTTTTCTGCTCTTTATTAGTTTTTAAATACTTCAGATTTCCCTCTCTGTATACGTTTTATCACATTTAGTCTTAGACCTTGCCTTATCACTTCTGGTAACTATAGGAATATTCTGGAACTATAGCCATTATCTCCTTTGGCCACAGAAGTTTGGGAAAGAAATCACATAGCAAAAGATATAAATGTAGGTGGGAACTTCACCAACTTTTGTTGCAATTAACTATCTTTCAAAAAAAATTCAGTTCATTTTCTTTTAAAATTTAAAGAATCTTTTCTCTACCAATAAGGCATATAGATAGTATATTTTGTAATTTCTAACACATAAGAGAAAAATTATCTACCCCTAATTAAGTTCAGTTCACAACTCAGCTGCAAATCACCAATATATGTTATTTGACATTCTGCCTAGGATTTAGAATTCATCTTAATTTTACAAACAACTGTTTGCCCTCCACATGAGTGACAAGGGTTTAATAACAAAGATCCACAAGGAACTCATACAACTAAACAAAAGAAAAACAAAAAGCCCAATCAAAAAAATGGGGAGAAGAACTAAAAAGACACTTCTCCAAAGAGGAAATACAAATGGCCAACAGCACATGAAAAATTGCTCAACATCGCTAGTAATAAGAGAAATGCAAATCAAAACCACAATGAGATACCACCTTACACCAATAAGAATGGCCCACAGCCAAAGAACGGACAACAAGAATTGCTGACTAGGAAGTGGAGAGAAAGGAACACTACTACACTGCTGGTGGGGACGTAAACTAGTCCAACCACTATGGAAAGCTGCATGGAGGACCCTCAAGTTAATGAAAATGAAATTACCATTTGACCCAGCAATTGCTCTCTTGGGAATCTACCCAAAAGAGACCTCTACGTGGGTACAAAGGGACACCTGTGCTCGGATGTTTACTGCAGCACAATTTATAATTGCAAGGTCATGGAAGCAACCTAAATGCCCCCAAACAGATGACTGAATGAAAAAAAATGTGGTATATATACACAATAGAATATTACTCATCAATTAAAAATGACAAATTTGACGATTTTATAACAACATGGATGTACTTAGAAGGAATCATATGAGCAGAAACAAGTCAAAAAGAAAAAGACAGAAACCAAATGACTTCACTAATATATGGGATATAGTGAAAAAATAAACAAAAGACTTGGGGAAAAGTCAAAACAAGCTAAGCACCAAAATGAAGAGCACAACTTTGAGCAGGAGAGAAGGGGGGGGATAGAGGGGAGGGGGGTAAACCCCGGGGATTACAATGTTGTGAAATTTATATATAAAAAATAAATAAAATAAAATAAAAATTATTAAGTACAATAAAAAAATTTTACAAATAACTAAATATTTTTGCAGTAAAAATTTGGGATTCTCACTTCTCTGTACAATTACAATTTTTGAGTTTCTGGTATATGAGTTTATAATTTTTAATAATTCACCATTATGCATCAATGATAACATATTAATAAAATTAAATCACCATCCTTTTCTTAAACAACCTGTGAAAGGAAAATAAGATTAGTTCATCTAGTGAAAATAATTATAGAAATAGTTCGTATTTATATACTTTTAAAAATGTCTGTATAAATTGAACAATTAAAATTTGGCTGTGTATTAATCTATTGAAAGTAACAAAATGGGTAAAAATAAGCCACAGTTCTTTCTATAATTTAGTTATAATATTAATCTGTAATATATATGGGCATATACAAAACTGATTTTCTCCCCTGTAGATAATGTCAGGACTGCCACCTACTGATGGAACAAATTGCTCCAAAGTAAAGTGATTTTTTAAAAAATGTAATTTTTTTTCTGTAGGACAGGCCCATTCAAAAATGGGGGGGGAATCAATACAGTTCTCAAAAATTTAATGTTTTTCTAACAGTAAATAATAGATATCTGAATAGACTACCACTATTTTTTCAACTTTTATCATATTTGCTAGCTGAGCATTAAAAGATTATATATAAGCAGAATAAATATTCTTGGTAATATTCACATTCCTCCTTTCTTTTCTTCATATCAATTTCTAATACAATAGCAATTGATTTTTTTCTGAAAAGCATATTTTTCAATGTTTTTATTTTAGTTGATTTTCTCAAACATTTTAAGGATATTTTATCAGTAATAGATTTGAAAATTGTTGATGTATTCGACTCTTCACTGTTGGCTATAATTAACGAAATACTTTAAGTTAAGACCAACGCGGTCCTAAAACCTCCATTCCTAGGGGACCATCGAATAGTTAGCCAGAGGAACACTACCCCCCTCAATGCAGAAATAACAGCTAAAGATGAATTGTTCTCAAATACAGTGGAGCAATATTAGTAGATACCTTCCTGAGACTGGAGCCGAATGCACAAGCCACAGTGCATGACCAGCTTTGTCGCAATCTGCTGCCTGAATGGCAGCTGTGCTTTCCCATGGCAGCATGTGCAGGTGCTAGGAAGCCACTGTGCTCCATTGTGAAAGAAGTTTCCCAGCAGCCATCTTAGCATGCTGCTTGCAGGCAGCCTGTCCCTCCTACCCTTCAACAAGCCAGGTTGGGGAGCTGGAACCTTAAGGCATGGGAGGCAGCTGAGGGAGTTTCCCACCAGCCTCTTAGAGCACTGCCTCTGGGCAGCAGCCGGAGCTTCAGGCTGCAGAGGAAAGGCTGCAGAAGCGTTATGTGGAGGTTTCCTCAGTGTGCCAGTCTTGATGGCCAGCCTAGCGCTAGCCAGGTTTGAGCAAAGAGCCCCCATGCCCAAAGGGCTTTAGCGGCCTGCCCCAGGAGCCTAGTGCTGGTTGGCAGCTCATTCAGTAGCAGGTGGCAGTTGATGGTGCATGCTGAGTTCCCTGGCCCCAGGCCCTCATTTTCCGGTCAGGTCATCCTGTACAAGTGGTCATCTGTTTGGGACTTCTAGACACTGTGGACTCTCTAGAATGAAGAGCCAGTTACTTGTGGCCTTTGAAATTATTTCTTTCCCATGTTCGTTAAATAGGATCGTTGTTTGCTGAACCTGAGCCTTCTTACAATTGTGCACAGGTGTGAGACCCCCCCAGACAGGGACAATACTTTGGCAATAACCTTTGACCTCTACACAGTGTTTCATTCCAAATGCTGAATGCACTTGGCTTACAATCAACAACTCTATATAGCAAATATATTAATTCCTTTGTAGATGGATATATTCTACACCTTCATCTTAGAAGCCCAATTAGGAAGTTGTATTTCCTGAAGTTAAATATTCTAGATTGCTAAATTTATTCCACAGTCAAGTAGGTAATTAATAATACTTGCTGAGGGGTTAATTCTTCATGGTATACAAAGAGATCTTGGTTTTCTATTATAGGTAAAACAAATTTAGATATTGATTTTGTACCCTGACTTGCATTGGCTATGAGGAGACTCAGATTTGAAAGTGGGTTCATCATTAATCACTTAAACAACAAAAGATAAGAGTATTGACAATCTGTGGAGGAACGGAAATCTTTGTTGCATTGTTGGTAGACATGTAATTCAGTACAAGCTATTGGAAAGCAATATGAAGGTTGCTGAAAAAATTTTAAAAAGTACTACAAGTATGTGAACCAGCGCTGCCATTCTGGTTATATGTCCAAGGAACTGAAACCAGGATCTCAAAGAGATACCTCACTACCATGTTCGTGGAAACAGTGCACTCAATAACCAAGATTTAACAACCTAAATGACTGTAGAATGATTAATGTATTTTTACAAATGTGGCTTATACATACAATGGAATATGGTTTAGACTTCAGAAATAAGGAAATCCTACTATATTCTACAACATAGATGATCCTGGACATCTTGGAAAATGAAATAAAACAAATGTAAAAAAAAGTATGGCATGAGTTCATGATCTCAGGACATGTGCATTCAAAACAATCAGAATCCTAAACGCAGAGAGTAGAACTGCAGTTGCCAGGGAGGAGAGGTGTAAGTGGAAGTGGGAAAATATCAGTCAAAGGCTGAGTCAATGGCTCAGTTATGCAAGTATAGATAAGTTTTTGAGAGCAACTATGCAGCACAATGCCTTGAACAATATTGTATTGTGTACTTCAAATTGTCTAAAAAGGTAAATCTATGTTGAACTCTTATAATTATAATAAAAACAACAATACAATTGATTTAGGAGGAAACTCAAACTGATGGATGTTTATGGCCTTGATTTGATTATGATGGTTTCATGAATGCATGCTATCCCCAAACTTATCAAGTCATATACTTTAAATATATACCACATGCTTTGTGTCAAATAAAAAGAGAAAATTATGGAAGGTATAGTGATTGTATATTGTATGTTGTTATTAATATACTCCAAAAAAGATATAACTTCTATGGAGAAAACTAATTTGGTAAGTGAACCATATACTACAATTATATTAATGCAAATTGAAGATAGAATTTTTTTTCCCTTTCCTCCCCAGACAAGACTATTTTTTTCACTCTGTTTACATTTACACAGATGTATGACCATTGGAGATATATTTCTGAGCACAAATATTTTATTTTACTTGTTAGTAAAGATCTATAGTTATCCTTAATCTAAAAATAAATATGCTCATGTTTCTCACTAAAATAACATACACAATACAGTACTGTTCAATTATTCCTTTAATATATTTGAGTATGTATACGTAAGTATAAATATATCACAGATTTAAAATGGTTTGAAATCCAAAAGATATAAGAATGTATAGATGAAAATTTCCTATTTTACCCTTCATCTACTCACTCCTCCACTTATATCAGGAAATAATTATTCTTATCAGTTTTTTTTAAATCTTCTAGAGATCTTGTAAAGAATAAACATGTGAACATACTGTTTTATTATTATTTTTGCAGAAAAGGAGTAAGTCAGACACATAATTAGCCCTTTGGTATTTTTCTTTTATCAATACCTGCAGCCATAACTCCATGCTAGTTTTTCAGCTCATCTACATTCTTATAACTTCATAATGTTCCTTCCTGTAGCTGCACCATAATTTATTTAACACAAGTTTTACTAAAAAGGAGATGTTTTCAAACTTTTGTCATTTTGAAGCATACTATAATGTACAACATTGTAACTACATTATCATTTCATATAAACATATGAATATTTGCAATTTTAAAGGATTTTTCCATAATACTTTATACAGTGCCATCAATATGCATTGATAAGGCATGCTACCTTTAATTGATAAGGTATGCTACCTTTTCAATTTTTTCCTTTTTTTTTTAATTTTAGCAATTTGCTGAAAAGACTAATAGGCTCACAAATGCTTACAGATTATGGCTGAGACATTTTGAGACGTTATCACTGGATGCAAGTGACTAGAATCATCAGTTTTGGAATTGGTAGAAGCACAGTGTCTCCAAACAGCACAGTGTTTTTTAGTGGTTCCATTTCACTGGGTATCCAGTAGCACACAGACTCTAAACCTCACAGAAAAAGAGTCAGGAGTCATGTAATTCAGGGTTCTCTGTATTCATTCTTCTTATAGTGCACTCAAGCTTCCTAAAGGCCCATACATGATTTGGGATTTGGGGGTGGGAGAGAAGAAAGAAATAAGAGTAAAAATTTTCAGCAAAATTCCAAAACACGTCAAAGAGACTATACACAGAGGGACTAATTGAGAGATCATTTCTTTATATTATAAAGTGGGGTGTTCTGTAGAAAATTTTAAAGTTTCACTTTGCACTTGTGAGAAGCAATTACTAAATTAGTGAACTTGAAATATCTGTTTGCTTTCTATGAACTTATGGACTGGAATGTCTATAAAACAGGAACTACTTTTTTTTTTTTTGCCATTGTATACCTTGTTTGGTAAGTATTTGTCACATTAATGAATGCAAGGATGAGTGACTAGTAAGTGAGTGACTAGTAAGGTCACTTCCCTGAATCTCAAGACCTGGAGAAACAGGCAGACATGTGTGAACAGATGTTTAAAATAAACATTAGTGAATGTTGGTAAGGAACAACAAAAAAAAAAAAAGACTTCAGTCAGTGAGGTTGGGGTAAGATCTTCAAAGAATAATTGGATTTGACAAGTATCTTCTAACTAGAGAGAATTTCAGAAACACTTTGAATTGAGGTCATTTGTTTTGTACTTCTTAATATTTTCTCAGAGCATCATCGTGGTGGCAGGTAGTTAGTAAGTTTATCGATTACTTTCAGTTTAAAATCTTTTAGCCAAAGGACTCATTGTTGAAAACATTGACAACAGATGATGTGAGATAGAAATTATTACATAAATTTATCAACAGAATTGTCCTATATAGTTAATAAGGTTTACTTATGAAATTACCTATCCTTGGATAAAATCATATAATGATTAAAGATAGCCTACACAAGTGAGTTGACTTCTGTATTGACTGTTTTTGTTTATATATACACACCTATTAATGATATAATATGCTGACACTTTGGATTCTTTGAGCAAGTCTGTGTTTTTCATTTCAATCGCTCTACCTACATTAATAAAATGTAATTGTACTTATGTAATAAGTACCTTTCTTTAAGTGTTATATAAAAAAAAGTTGGTGTCTTTTATTGCTATTTTAAGTCTTATTATTCCCAATGAATCAAAACTATTTCAAAATAGAAGAAAAAGAGAAAGAGGAGACAGAATGGAAAAGAATTTCAGTTAGAGGACTCTGTGATAATGCCTGAATCACACACCCTTTAGAGTTCAGCCTAAAATTACATAATCACAATAGCCAAAGTGTTCTCCTGGAGTTAATCTTAGAAGTTATTTACTCAGTACCTTTGTTTTGCACGTAAACTTTATTAAACTAGATAGTGGAACTCATACAATAACCTGAGTAACATATTAAATATCTTGTTTAAACTATTATTATTTTAAACTATTATTTAAACTATTATTAAACTATTATTCTAAACTATTATTATTCTACTTAAACTATTATTCTAAAAATAGCTATATTAAGATATAATTCTAAAAATAGCTATATTAAGCTATATATAGCTATATTAAGCTATATTAAGATATAATTGACATATCAAAGGTTAAATGTTTCCATGTGTACAGTTCTATGGGGTTTAGTAACTCAATAGTTGTACCACCATCACCAATATATAATTTTAGAAAATTTTCATTACCTCCCAAAATGAATCTGTTTCTCATTAGCAATCATATCCCATTCCTAGCTTTCCTCATCTCCCAACAACCTAATAAAATTTTTATCTCTATAGATCTGCCAATTCTGAATTTCATATAACTGTAATCATACAGTATGTGCTTTCTTTTGCATATTTCTAACTTAAAATAATGTTTTCAAGATTTATCTTTGTTGCAACTGTAATAGTAATTCATTCTTTCTTATCACCAAGTAGTTTTATTGCATTGGATGTATACTCCACACTTTATTTATTCATTCATTAGTTGTTAGATATTGGAGATTTTTCCTATATTTGAAAGGGAATAATAGTACTATGAACATTCATGTACAAGTTTTTGTTTGGACATACACTTTCAGTCTTGAGTATATTCATTGAAGTGGATTTCTGGGTCACACAGAAACTCCAGGTTAAAGTTTAAGAAACTGCCCATGATTTCTAATGTGATGAATGTTTTCAAAATACCACCCAGAACTAGCATGACAATATCAATTGTACCCTGTCTTTATGGAAACTTGCTATTGTTTGCTTTTCTTATCATAGTGATTCAAGTTGCACAACTCTAGTGTTGTCTCAGTATTATTTTTCTTTGCATTTCTAAAATGGTTAATGATTCTGAGCATATTTGATGTGGTTATTGACCATTTTTTTATCTTCCTTGTAGAAAGTTTTATTCAAATCTTTTTCTCAGTTTTTAAGTTGGTGTTATGAATCAAATGGAAACTCACCCATCCTTCCCCCAATTCATTTGCTGAAATCTTAACCTCTAAGTTAGAAGGTATTGTTCAGAGCTCATTAACTGGGGCTCTTGTAAATGGGAGCTGCAGAAAAGTCTCTTACTCTGCTTTTGTCATCAAAGAATACAAAAATCTTGCTGTCAGCAAACTATAAGAGGGCCCTTAACCACTTCAGAAGATCCTGTACCTGGATTCCAGAATCCCAAACTTAAAACAATGAGAAATAAATTTCTGTTGTTTGTAAGTCCTCCAGACTATTTTACTTTATTAGATTATTGCAAATTGACTAAGACAATTGGATACTGAATAATTGAGCTGCAAAATGGACAACTAATCATCTAAAGCCAAATTCTTTTTTGGGTGCTTTAAGCTGATTATAGTTGTTTTTCTTTGTCTTCTTGTTTCTCCCTTTCCTCCTCCACCTCAAATTCTCCTTCTCCTTCCTTACCTTTGTTCATGTGATTACTTCAAGTCATATAGAAAGCCAATATAATGCAAAAATTGTTATTTGATATTTTGAGCCAACTCAATTTATAAAGAAAATAAAATTACTTCATGTAGAAATAGTATATCTTAATGCTCACAATTTCAACCTAAACCTAACAAATACTGGCTATGCATTTCTAAAACTCTGATGAAACAAGTATGTATTTGTCATTGAAGTGCAATAAATTCCCTGGGGTTGAAATATAAATGTTTTTGGTTTAAGTTTGAGGTTGTTACTGTTGTTGCAGTTGTTCAACTGTTGCTATAAATACTTGTGTGTGGTAATCTTTATTAATGTAGATTCCAAACTACTCAAGTGACAGACTTGTTAATTACAAATTTCTGCTAATAATTACTCAGTAGGTGTAATAAATACCAACTTTTGAAAATCTACCTGTCTTTACTTTTTTTGGTATCAGTGACGTATCAATAGTATAGATTAGAAAAAATCAAATTTGTTGTAAAAAACTTGTTTTAAGTCAAAAATTGAATGGGGCTGAAAAACTTGAATATATATTATTATAATTGTTATAATGACAACCAATGAAAAATATGTCATTAAAATTTATTCTTATTCTAATGGATTTCAAAGATCTTAAAAACGTTATAAGTTAATTCATTAGTCCAATATATATTTAATGTACTGCTATTTTGTAATCAGTTTTTAAATATATGGGAATTAAAAAAATAAATGAGACCTAGTTTATCTTATGAAATAATTGTTAATCTGGTAAAAAGAAAAATTCATTTAAAAATTCATAATGTAAGTGATGTCGTTTGTTTGAAAGTCCCAATAGACTTTAAGGGAACTCAGATAAAGTAGAATTGCTTCTTAAGCGAGTTAAGGACTTATAGGGAAACACTTCATGGAAGAAGTAAAGCAATATGTAACCTTTATCTGAAATTCATTTTAACTCCCTCCAAAATATTAAGCCTCTATGCAAAGGAACATATCCATTTATTACTCTATGTATCTCTTCAGCCTCTCTCTTCTCTCGCTCCTTATTTCTTGTAAGGAACCATTTTGAGGTATAGGAGACTAATAAGGTGCAGTGATTGGATCAGGTGATTCAGTATTTGTATAACTGGTGATATGCCATGTGTCTACAAACACATTCATTTTGAGACATTGTAACTTCAACATCACAGACACTTCATTGAAGACACAGGTGATATTTACAACTATCTATCTTAAAATAGAAAAAAGCTCCATGGTATCTATTTTATGTCTCTCTTAAGCCTCCCATCACAACTGACATTTGAGAAAAATTATTTGTTTTTATTTGACATTTTGAGAAAATGGATTATTTATTGTTTTGTTAAGAGCAACAAAACATGTAAATTAAATTTCAAATAACACAAATTTTTAATTTTTAAAACCTTGCTATTTCTAAATTATACTTCTATCATTACTTTAGAAATTGAATAAGTCTAAAATGAAATTAATTTATACTTTGAGCATAACAAAAACAACTAGATAATAAAAACTTTAATTGATAAAATAGTATTTCTGAAAATACAAATAAGCACATATATAACGTGGACAGCTGAAGAAAATTTTTATACCTTAAAGTTTTTGAATCTAAAATGGAAAATCTGCCTACTGTGAATATGGTAGAAATTTGATTATATTCATTCTAAATAGACTATAAAAGGAGGTGGGTATCTTTATTTCTGATATGATAGTGATTTCATAAGTGCATTCTATCCTTCAACCTATCTAATTATTTATATTAAATATATACTAATTTTTATATGTCAGAAAAGAAAAATTCTGGAAGGCATAATGATTATGTGTTACTAATATATGATGATAGAGAAAAAGCTTTTAGAGCAACTGCTTTGATAAGTTACTCATAAAGTGCATTAATGTAAATTCAAAGCAGAATCCTATCCTTTTCACTTGTTTCCGTTAAGCAATACACATATTTAATGCAACTCCTATCAAAATTCCAATTGCCTACTTAAAGAAAAGAGAGCAAAGCTTATTGAAATTTATACGGTATCACAAAACATTCTGAGTAGTTAATAGGAATGAGCAAAGAGTTATTAAGCTCCCAGACTTCAAATTATGCAACAGGGCAATAGTAATCAAAATAGTAGTATATTCAAATAAAAAGAAATGCACAGAAATGGAGTAGTATTGACAGCCCAAAACAAAGCACCTTGCTTATATGGACAATTAATTCATAACAAAAGAATAAAGAATATACAATGGAGAAGTGAAAGTCTCTTCAATATATAATTGGTGCTGAAAAAAACTGGACATCCACATGTAATATATAAAAACTAGTCCACTATCTCATGCCATGCACAAACATTAACTCATGATTGAAAAACATAGATGTAATACCAGGAACCACAAAATATATAAAAGAAAATATAGGGGGAACATACGAAGACATTGCATTTATGATATTTTTGGAAACTCAGCCACAGCAACATGAGAAACAAAAGCCAAAATAAACAAATAGAATTATATAAAGTTAAAATCCTCTGCACAACAAAAGAAACCATCATTAAACAAAAAAATCACCCTACCCTCTGAAAGAAAATATTTGCACATCATACATCTGACAAGGGGATGGTGTCCAAAATCAACAAAGAACACACACAGCTTAATGAAAAGGAAACACACAACCCAATCAGAACATTGGCAGAAGATCTAAAGGGACATTCCTCTAAAGTAGACATTAAGATAGACAACAGGTACATGGAAATTTCTTGTCATTACTTACTATTAGGGAAATATAAATCATGACCACAATAAGCTACCATTTCTTACCTGAGAAAGTGGTCAAAACAAAAAAGACCAGAAACAACAAATGTTAATCCAGATATGGAGAAGAAGGAACCCTATTGCTCTTTCTGTGGGATGTAGATTATTTCAGACTCTGTGATAATGCTATGAAACATTCTAAAAATATTAAAAATGGATCAACCATCTAACCCAAAAATTTGTTTCTTAGGTATTACCACAAATAAAAAAATGTTAATTTGACAGGATATAGAGACCACTGTGCACTTAAACCTAAGTGCCCAAAAACAGATAGATGTATAAAGATGCGGTACATGTCCACTATGGAATATTTCTCTGCTATTAAAAAAAAAAGGTTGAAATCCATTCTTGCTGCAAGTGGTACAGATTATACTAAGAGAAATAAATCAGAAGGAAAAAGACAAATATGGGATGATTTCATTTTTGAAATATAAAAAAATAAAACAAAGAAAAGTAATAGAAAAAAAGTAATAAATCCTTGAAGTTTGACTGTAGAAATGGAACTCCCAGAAGAGGGAAGTAGGGCCTAGAACAAAGCTGGGAGGGAATTTATTGGAATTTGGTGGAAATTTTTTGATCCTTTGGTGTTGAATGCAATGTGATCTAAATCTGTAAAGGTCTTTGCCTATGCCCCTAAAATATATACAGTGGTATAGATTGATGTACCCTCACTAAACAAATAAATAAATCTTAGATGGTCATCTACCCAAAACAATGGGCAGAGTAAAAACAATTCCTAACAATGTCTCAATGAAATTCCTCAAAGAAATCAAAGAAGGATTACAGAAATCTATAAAGATCCAGAAAGATCCCAAATATTCAAAGCCATCCTGAAAAAAAAAAAAAGTAGTGATATCACACATCCAGACTTCAAATTATAATACACAGCAATGGTAATCAAAATAGTTCACTTTGAATAAAATAAATTAACCACACAGGTCAATAAAATAAAACCGAGATAATAAAACTAGAATCAACCCACATTCAAATGAACAACTGATCTACAACAAAGGAACCAAGAGTCCACAGTAGAGGAAGACAGTCTGCAGGGTAGGTGGGTTTTCAGGGTTTTTCATTCCCTTCTGCCATTAGCCTCAATGACCAGTACCTGTGTAGCCCAATGGGTGTACTTGTTGTGAGTAGGCTCCCCTATAGGAGGGTGGGTAAAAGGACAGCACTGTATCTATTGGGAACTGAATGGTGCAGGATCTGACCATGGAAGGCTGACCTTCAGGGAAGGTCATTCAGGCAAGATTAGCCTAGCTACTTGCAGCCAGGGTCCATACATTTGTGGGTGATACTTACCCCAGGAAAGTCCTGCATGTGCTTATGTTCCTTTGACACACTGTATTTTGTATTTTGCTGTCTGGAAAAACTGTTTTGTGAAACTGCTTTCTTGTACGTAGCAAGTATTTGCCCTTGGAATGAATGAACGCTTGTTATAAGCCTTTCCTGAGAAGTTATAAACTTCTCAGTAAAAGCAGGGACACTGAGAACAGATCTCATGAGTCACTCCTCCAGCCAGCCAAATGCTTCATGCTTCCATCTCCTTTCTGTGCTTTCACTTATTAATACCTGAGTCAACTTATTTCTGGTGTTCCACTAAGCTATTTCTCCTGTTCATTATCAAAAACTCTTTGAAGATAAAGCCAAGGTGTCAGATAACCAATCCAATCCTCATAAGTTCACCATGGTTTCCCAGACAAAACAATGTTGGAAACTTCGGATTTTCTCTCTTGGGGTTTTTAATGATAAAGAAAAAAAACCACTCTCCTCCCTCCTTCTTTCCACCTCCCCCAGGGTGACACGCCTCCTCCTGGGTGCAGGTGTGCTCACTCACACATATACACACCCACTGGTCCCAGGCACACACAGTTATGGGGCCACAGGTGCTGGACATACACACTAATTGAGGGAATAGCCGCAGTAACTCATTTACCCTACAATCCACCCCTTTTTCACTTTTTGCCACCCACAATTCCCTTGGCAAATGTGGAACACCATAGCCATTACCAGTAAATGTAAACAGAATGCAACCAGATAAAACAGGACACAACCACAGAACACAGAATAGAGGCCATTAAGGTGTTGGTGCACACCAACCTTAGGATGAAAAGATTAAAGAAATCAATGGAAGAGCCCTCCCATCTGGCCGTATACAGGTCAATTTTTTCTCAGAAGAAGACACCATAGCTGGCAGCAGTGATCTCCCAGGTCTCAAGTACCACACTGGCTTTGACAATGATGAGGCACAGGTAATAAGAGCAGTGAGCTCTTAATAGGCCATAAAGTCAACATGAATGTTCCCTTTTGGATTGTCCTCTGATCTGCTACCCCAGGATGTGTAAAACATACCCATGAAGGTTGCTGCCCAGTCACCCATGAAGCTGCTTGTAACTTGGCTTCCAGGTCACATCCCCAAGGAGCTATGAGGGCCACCCAATGCATGTGGGGAGCATTTACTGACCACACCACTCCTCATTCATAGTTTGTCTTGGATCCAATCTGGTCAATGCTGGCAATAAAATGCTGCCCTGCAGCCCAAACGCAGGCTTAGCAGAATGTCCGCAGTCAATGCAGTTGGATGGAGCAACTGTGCGATGCAACAACACGTCTGCAGGAACCAGGTCACTTTCCTGCTCTTATTTCTTGGTCCTCTTTCTATGTAAAGGTGATCAGTGCCCCCCACCTCCCTTGGCTAGGGTCACCAGGGTCCTCCATGAGCAAGGAACATACCTGTGGCCCGGAGTCTCCTGATTCCCCAGTCCTAGCTGCCCACCTTCTTATGGGTATGAACTTCTGGTTCTACCACTATTCCCTCCACAGTTCTAATAGATAAGCACTGGGCTGTGCAAGTGTTTTACCAGGATCCACACCTGCTCTCTCTAAATCCATCCACATTTGGGTGCTGGAGACCCTAAGAGGCTCTGTGATTTTCAAGGTTTGCTTGCCCTCTTTGGTTCTTGCTGAATGGTCAGCAATTACTCATGTTCCCCTCTGAGTGCACCAGCTTTCTATCTCCCCACTGCAAACTGCTCACCATTGAGGTGATGCTATCTATCCAGCAGCACACATAGGGAGCTAGAATGGACAAAAGGGACCAGAATGAAGATAAGGGGTCACCTTCCAGTACCATGTCCCTCATCCGTGCAGTGAAGCATTGGTCATCAGGACCATGGGTATTTAGATTAGACATGGTCTGTCTCAATCCCAATTCCCAAGAACCTGCACTAGGTCAATGTACCTCTGCCATCTACTCATGGTTTCTGGCGCATCTCCTGCATTAGCCCATACTGTTCTCACAGCAGCACCAAGATCCAGTCCAATAGGGAGTGGCCATCCTCACCACACCACCAGCTATTCCGCAGCCAGTGTCTTAATGATGGGTACAGGGTCACTGAGGTCACTCTCTGCCCCGTGTGCTATGCAGATAACTTTCTCCACCCTCAGGTCCCACAAACACAGCAATCAAACTGCCAAGGCTCTTTCTGGTCACTGACAAACAATTTATCCAAGTTCCACTTGGGTGTCTGGGCAACACGTGATGAACCTCATTATCTGGGGCAACCCGGCAGCCTGATACCCTGAGGTCATGGACTGTTGTTTCATCTTCTGTGTCACCACTGGGTGAGCCTGAAGTGAAGGACCAGCCACATTCTCCACTCCAGAAGAGAAATTTGGCTTCTCCAGGTTTGTAGGTTGACCTGCCACCACTGAGTGAACCTGCAGTATTCCCCCTTCTCCTGGGAGGAGTACATCTCCAGGGTGGTGGGTTGGTTTCTCTGAATTTCTTCCTCAGGAAGCTTCAAACATCATTGCAGTTCCTATATCTTGTCACAGTTTGTGAACCCTGGATCGATCCTTCAACTTGGGCTCCTGTAGAACTCTAAGTTAGCCATCTATAGCCCCTACTATTACATGGCTACTACATCTGCCCAAGGCCTTCTCAATGGCACACAGGACCTGTTCCAACTCCCACAGAGACCCTCTATTTCTGGCCATTGATGGGGAAATGTCCATCGAGAGAGGACACTGGCCACAGAGTACCATTTGCTTCTAAGACCAGTGTCTTCAAAGGTCTTAGACGGTCTATACTAACCATCCTGCCAACTACACCAACTGTTGGGTAACAACCCAGTCCTCATAGGTTCACCATGGTTTCTCAGACAAAACAATGTTGGAGCCCTCAGATTTTCTCTTTTTGATTTTTAATGATAAAGAACCACTCTCCTTCCTCCTTCCTTCCCCCTCTCCCAAGGTGATGCCACCTTTCCATTGCTGCCTTCATGACCCAGGTTTGCCCACTCACACCTGATCCCAAGCACACAATCATGGAGAGGGTGAATACCACAGGTGCTGGCCATAACGCTATTGGGGGTAAAGCCTGAGTAACTCATTTACCCTACAGAGGGGCTCCAATATTCTTCTTTAGTGGCTAGAATTAATGATGAAACTATACAGACTGAGATGGTTGCAAAACATTTTTTCTTCAACAGATTTTACTGGGAAAAGTGGACAGTCTATACTTAAACAAAAGAATAGAACTGTTCTCTTACACCATACACAAAAATGAACTTTCAGTGGATAAAAAAACTATGAAGTAAAGTTTGAAACCATAAAAACATAGAAGAAAACATAAGCAAAACAGTTCATGACATTGATTTAAGTGATCTTTGGGAATTCTTCAAAAACCATGGGAAACAAAATAAAATATTTGCAAATGAGATTGCATAAAGATACAGCTCTGCAAATAAAAAAAAGCTATTATCAAATGTAAATTATTGCCCTCTACTGAGTAGAGAAAATAATCATGCATCTCTATAAGAAACTAAAACAATACATAAGACTTACAAAGAATATATACATATTAACAAGAAAATAATCTATTCAAACAATGGATCAGAGAGCTAAACCTTTTACAAAGGAAAGGTACATACAGCCAAGATGCACATAAAAAAACTAAAATAAAAAAGCTAATTATCACTGATCATCAGGGAAAGACAAGTAAAAGTCACAATATAACCATACCTTACCTGTGAGAATGTCCCATATCAAATGATCTAAAACAAGTAGTAAAGATTTGAAGGAAAAGAAACCTGACACACTAATGGTGCAAATGTAAACTGATTCAACCTGTATAGAAAGCAGTATGTAGGTTTGAGGAATAAGCGAGTTAGGCTGTTTCCTCCATTAGCCTTTAAAACCAGCACCTGTAGGTAGTATTGCGTCTTCCCCATCATTGTGCAGTCTAGTGAGTGTGCACATGTGTGAGTGTGCACACCTTGTCCTTGGAGAAAAGTGATAGAGTATATGAGCATAAAAGAATGCCAGAGAGAGCCCAGAGAAAGAGTATGAGGAATTCTCATGGAAGGGGCTTGCCTGATATGCCTGTGTAACTGCTAGAACCAATGAAGAACCTACACAGATAGATGAGCCTTATGCTTGCCCCTACAAATGATAGCAAGGATGCTAGCAACACAATTGGTGATGAGATGATTACACAATAAGGCTTCTCAAAACATTACAAATATATCTGTAAGTCAGTAATTCCACTTCTAAAAATCCCAAGAACGCAACAACTCTGACTCAAAGGGATATATGAACCTGTACATTCTTTGCAGCACTATTTACAATAACCAAGTTATGGAATCTACCATGTCCTTCCATAATAGATGAGGGCATTAAGAAATACGGCATTTATATATAATGGCTCAGCTTTTTGAAAAATCAAATCTTTCTAGTGGAGGGTGGGGAGAAAAAAAATCTAAATCTAATGTTACAACATGGATGGAACTGGAGAGGATTTTGTTAAGCAAAATAAATTAGATGTAGAAGAACAGATAGTGAATGATTTCTTTCATTCACATCTGGAATATACAGGAACATAAAAATGAATAGGCAAAATCAAAACTAAAACAGTTTCTAGCAAACTAACTTCTGGAATTGAAGCTGCAAGATGGAAAACATCTTGAAGGATGAACTATGGTGGAGAAATATGGGTGCAATGTGGTAACATAAAAGTGAAGAGGTGTGAAACTATGTCCTATATGATATGATATATGTAGAAATGTAAACCATCTGCACAATAAAAAGTAATATAATTTTTAAAAGTTGTCCCCATTCCATTCAAAATAAATCCTTTGTATATTCTACTTTCTAAAACCAAGGAATAAATTATAAAATAGGAAATTAATTATGCTAATATTACTCTATACACATTGATTCTAGCAATTCAATTGGATCTTTTTAAAAATACATGTGTGGCTACCAAATTCTAAGTAAAATGAAAAGATAAATGCTTGATTTAAAGCCATGTATTAGATATAATATATTCCCAAAGGACTGTTTATCTAAAGAATCATTTTATACCAATTTATACCTGTGCCAGAGTAAAATACTTTCAAATTTCAGTTAGAAAATATTTTATTTACTAAGGTGTCTTGTTCATATTTACAAAGATTTGTTTATCTTATTTTTTTCTCAATAGCTTAGTGTTTACAAGAACAGGTATCACAAGTTGTATTTTTAAAGTGTTTTTAAGCAAAATTAGGGTATTGTGACAATGCCATTAACATATAAGGTTCCTCTTGAAAAATGGTTGTATAGACATGATGTCACCATGCACACTTATGCACTCACTGGGCCTGGAAGACCCGGGACCACAATTTGGAGATGCCTTCAAGGAGAGCAACACCCTCTCCCCACACCATGGGAATGGAGAGGAAGACCAAAGATGGGGTAGTCAGCCCCACATCAAAACTGCAAACTGAGGCAGAGGAGATGATCTACAAAGGTCATTCACAAAGAAACTTCTCCAACACTGGCTGGGGGCAAGACACCAGAGATATAAGGTGAAGCAGCAAAGCAGTGGATATGAGATTGGAGAAGATGGCCTGCAGCAAGAAAACATGGACAGATTACAAATGAATACATATTGGCCACCCAATACAAACTTAAGACTGAAAACCTACCACAAGGCTCGCCTGGTTCCAACAACACAGTCCCTCATCCAGTGAAAGGACACCGACAACGGAAAGAAAGAGACTAATAGACTTAGCACAACTAGTAAACAACAAAGAGTGGGGTTTGAGAGAATGGAAGGGGCACCAGAGAGAGGAGGGAGGGGGAAGTATCACCCCCCCCCCCCAAATAAAACACAGAGGTTGTGATTTAAAGAACAAAATAAATAATATTTTAAAAAAATATAAGATTCCACATAACCATAAAGGAGCTACGTATTAGCAGTACATTATTATTGCCTTGACATTGATTTTTGAAACCTTGATGAACCAATGAGGATTAACATGCTTTTCTTGATCCTTGTCTCTCCATTTCCAAGGGCTTTGTTTCATCAATTATTTGTGCTTTATCTTGTGCTTTCTTCCTTGCAAACCACAATAACACTGAAGTCTCAGCAATCCTAAAAATTCTCATTCTTTTATTTCTATTCAGTATACTTCCCCATAGCTATACCAAACTTCATAGAAAGCATAGTACATTCTCTTTCTTCCTAAGTATTCCATTGAGACAGAGATCACTAAATAGCCTTCATGCTTCTGTTCTTTGTATCTAAATGGAACCTAATCAATGTGTGCAATTAAAACACTTTATTTCCCAATTTTTCCTGCAGTAGGGATTTTCAATGAGTCTAAGCAGAAGTTAAGTGGAGTTCAAATAAAGTCTCTTAGCAGAAGGTTAAAATACTGACAAATACCCTTTTGCCATTATTTCTTTCTTCTTCCTCTGATGTAAAATATACATGTACTGGCTGAAACTTGTAGAAACATCTAGGATAATGAAAAAACCTTTAGGAAGGAAGCTATGTATAAAAACAATGGAGAAGAAAACAAAAAAGAACTTGCAAACCAGGTAGCTGTGGCATTTTAACCAGCTCTAGGATATTTTTCCTAATGATTTAATTAAAAAATTAATATCTAAAATTTTATTCTAGTTCATTATCACTATTTTTTAAATTTGCCAGTCCCTATTAACTATACTTTAGATTTCTTTATTTATTAATATATTGGATGCATATATTTGAACCTTCATAAATGTGTCTAGAAGATATTTAAAGCTTTAAGTTTAAAGTTATATTTTGGTTATTAATATAAATAATATTTAACAGTGCAATTCTGTACATATACTACATTAATTTTAATTATTTGAGACTATATATATACATAGACAATAAAATAAGTAGAAGCGATATTATGTAAGCTCAGTTGTTTTTTTGATTTTTATAAATGAACTTAGAAAGCTTTCAGATAAGCAATGCTTAATTTGATTATTTTTAAGTCCTCAGAATCAGATAGAGATCATAGAAATTAATCTCAATCTGACATTAAAAAATATAATCTCTGTATATATTTAAAATTCATCAGAAAAAGTCTTTTCAAAGTGTACCCATATATTTTATGAGTCAAAATGAATCTGATTACTTGTACAACCTTCACTCTCTAAAATATTTTCCCATCCATTTCATCTAGACAAATTTTTCTCTTAAAAGTCACTAGTTAACTTGAGTTGCCAAATAAATATTTCAGTTGAATAGACACATGTTATTTGTCTTCTACTTTTACTGTGTATACAAAAAATGTCCTTACAACTTGATCTCACTTCTTTTTTTTATTGTTTACCTGTGAATTTTCTTCTAATTCTCAGGTTAGTATCTCTTTTTTTCCATTGAAAAAGCTAGTTCTTCTAACTCCATATTAAATACTAACTTCTTTATAGGTCATATCAATCATTTCTTCTTACAATGTATCTCATACAGTATCTAAACATGCTCTTATTGTGACTCATTTGACTCATAAAATATATGGATACACTTTGAAAATATTTTTCTGATAAATTTTAAATATTACAGATATTTTATTTTTAGTGTCAGATTGAGATTAGTATCTAGTTTCTATAATCTCTCATAGAGATTATAAAAACCAAAATTTATTGGGCAGTGGGTAAACTAATATCACTAGAAGAGCTTGAAAGATTTTGCTAATCTTTTAGTTGTTTAATATAACTTTTATAATTAAATGGGATATTTAATATCAACAATAATCTATAGCATAATAAAAGGTGAAAAATATCCAAGAGCACCTTTAATATAATGCATAAACAAATATGTACTTAATTCAGAATTCCATAAGTGGTAAACGTGTGTAGACATGAGCAAGATGAATCACATATTTTACAAACAGTATAGTCTTTGCACTATTAAAGATCCTAAAATAGTTGAAAACTTGTACATTGTTGGTACATTTTAAGGTTTACAAAATATAACTCTATAAAGCCATGGTTTTTATATAGCTTTATTTATAATTATAGAGTTGTTCTATATCCTCATTGAATATCAAGAAACCAAATAGTCTCTGTCACTTTCCCCCACAAAAATAAGCCATATCAAAATGCTAGAAACCAAAAAGATCATGTGATTATCAAATAGAGTCAGGTGTAACTTTAAATAGGTATTGCTAAAATAAAACCATTTTACTGCAGATATCCTTCATTTTCCTCTTCATCACCCATCCACTTTTTTGCATAATTGCTGCTATATGTTCCATTGTGAGCCAAAGAGGGGTATTTTGGTATCCCAGTGCACTGCACTGTGAATATGACCTTGTTGGGAAACAGGGTCATTACAGATGTAATCAAGTTAAGAAGATATCATACTTGTTTAGGGTGGGCCTTAGTGCATTGTGATTGGTGTTCTGATAAGAAAAGAACAAGAGATGTGGGGAAGCTAACACTATTTGAAGACACAGAGACATGGGAGCAGAGGGAAATGGCTTTGTAAACATGGAAGCTGGATTGGGATCGTGCTACTACCAGGCAGGGAACACCAAAAGTTGTTGAAGATCCTCTCCTAGAGATTTCATAATGAGTTGACCTTGCCTTCAACTGACACCCTTTCAGTCTGATGGCCTCAGAAGCATATGGTAATAAATTCCTGTTATTTTGAGCCAGCGAATGTATGGTAACTTATTATAGCAGTCTACAAAAGCGATAAATTCCTCCATTCTTCCAAATTACTTACGCTTTAATTCATTTGAAATCTATAACCAAGCTCTAGGTAGGGCCAGGAATTATGCTAATCCTAAAACTACTGCAGTGAATTAGAGACACATTGATCCTTTGCTTAATAAAAATTACAGCTGATTTGGAAATACAGACACTAAATATGTATATATGCCCATGATGTATGGTGTGCCTGCTAACACTCAGGGAAGCCCTTAACGCTTCTCAATAATTCTGCATTTCCTGAATCCTTCACTCCTTCATGCTTCTGAAAGACAATTTCACACTTTCCATTGACGTTAACTCTAACATGGCCTCTGACCACCTCAGTATCAAATGATGGTCTTTTTTTTAACTGCACAAGATAATAGAGGCAATGAGAAGGAAAACGTCCAACTCAATTGGCCAATCTGCCTTTGTACCTACATAGGTATGTTCTCTTTTCTTAAATAGATAAACTCCAAATAGTTAAACCTCTGTGTAATTCTTCTATGTGGACATCACATCCAATCTCTTCTTGTCTTCTTCCAGGATAGAGTTTCTATAATTTCCAACACTCTCTCCAACATTTTCTTCTGTCTTTAATGGTTTCTCTCTGCTATCTTATACTGTCCCCCATCTTTAAACCACTGCTTAATCTCTTCTTATACTCTGGTTACTTTTCTCTATTATAATTACAGTAAATTTCTCAATAAAAGAGCTCTTGTTAGCATTTTTTTTACACGTGGACATATGAAAATAAATCATACCACTATTCTAAAAAGGGAAAATATAATTTGAGTGGTGAAATTAATGCTATACATACTCATTCTGATTTTTAATAATGCAAGCTGAAAGATTTAATATTAAAATGTAATCACACTTTAATTTTTTTTAAAGGAATAGACTGCAGACAACTCCTTTGTCTTTTTCACCATGTGAAAACACAGCAAGAGTGGACCTTGCCAGGTACTCAATCTGTCAGCACCTTGTTTTCAACTTCCCAGACCTGAAAAACATGAAAAATAGGTTGTTTACTTATATGTATATATATATACACAGTATTATTAGTATTGTTATATAATTCAAAGAGAAAGACAAACACTATATAATTATCTTTATGATTATGTAGATATATATAATTATATTGAAATGTAATTATATTTCTATCACTCTTGTGATGGAAAATCAAAACAAATGAATGAATAAAATGAAAAAAAGCAAATTCTTAGACTACAAGGACAAAATAATGGTTACTGGAAGGAAAGGAAGACAGATCAGTAAATGAAGTAAAAAGGGATCAACTCTATGTAGATGGAAAAAACTCAAATTCTGGTGATGCTTATAATGTAGTATATACACATGTTCATTCATACGTCTGTACATCTGAAACTTATGTTATGAATCGGTGTTCCCTTGATAAAACATTGAATACAAACAAACAAGCAAAATTATTACTATATATCAGTGGTCCGTATCAAAAAAATGGGTAACAACAAGTGCTGGCATGAATGTGGAGAAAAAGGAATACTCTTATACCACTGGTGGAAATGCAAACTGATTCAGCCACCGTATAAAGCTGTGTGGACCCTCACATTACTGAAAATGGAACTACCACTCGATTCAGCAATTCCACTACCGAGAATCTACCCAAAGGGCACCAAAATAGTCATTTGAAAAGATACCTGTACACAGATATATCACAGCACCATTTACAATAGCGAAGATGTGCAAACCAAATGTCCCAAAAATAACAAATGGATGAAAAACTTGTGGTATATTTACACAATGGAATATTATTTAGCAACTACAGGACAAATTTGATGTTTTTGTGATGGACCTATATGCTATCATGCTAGCGGATGTAAGCCAGAAAGAAAAAGACAAAATCTGTATGGTTTCACTTATACAGAGAAAATACACAAAAGGTCAAGAAAAAGTCAAAACTGACAAGCTGACAACAGAACAAAAACACACAGCTAGGGACGGAGAAATCAGGGAAGATATGAGCACAAAACATCAAGATGACAGTACACAGATAATATATTGATTGAAAAACCCTGGAAAATACAAAAATGTATATGTAATACATATTTGTGTGTTTAAACATAATATAGAAATATAAATAGATAAAATAAAAATACCAGTGGGGATTAAAAATCTAAAAAGAGAAACAGATGATTCAAAAGATAGGAACTGAAAAAAAGATTATCACAGTAATATTCCTAGAGTTAAAATAACAAGATATTGGATTCCTTTTTTAAATGTATAAGCTTGAAGTAGACCGTAAAACTGTAGTCCAGAGCTCTGGAGAAGAGGTGCCGAAATACTAAGCTGTTTACAGGCAACTCAGGGGCCAGAGAGTTGTAAAAGCTAGGATTCAGAACTCTTACGGGTTGTGGGTGGACGTATATGGACGTAAAGCCTAGTTCTGCTAATGTGGGAGAAAAATTACAAATGGAAAACAAATCTGCTCTTAGAACTGATTTACCCACAGCCAGTGGTGGGTATGGTGAAGCTGAGCAGGCTTAGAGAACAGACAAGAAAGAAAAAAAATCTCTCATACATTTTCTACCCTTGCATTCTCCCTCTTTCAATACTAATTAATAGATCCTGCCAGAATATCAACTTGCAAAGGACAAATGTGGTGTTCAGGGTTTAGTTCCAAGTAAAGGGGGTTCAAAGCTAAGAGACAGCAGTTGAAGAACTCACAAACTCACTGTATAAACATCCTCTATCCACTATCCACTCTCTCTCTTTTTTCAGTTCCACTTCTCCTTTCCTCAATAGACTATTTTGGGTAGAACTTTTCATCCTTTCCTCCCTGGCTAGCCACTGTAACCACTGATCTTTTATCATCATGGTTTTAATTTTTCAAGAATACCCTATAGGTGGAGTCATATAACAAGTAGCCTTTTCAAATTAACTTCTTCGATTTAATAATATGTATTTAAGTTTCTTCTGAATCTCTTTATTGTGACTAGCTTAATATCTTTGTAGTGGTGAATCATATTCCATTGACTGGATGTACCGCAATTTAGCCAACCAGGTACTGAAGAATGCGTTCATGTTTTGGAAATAGCGAATAAAGTGGTCATAAGCATAGGGTTCAGGGTCATAAGTTTTGATTTCACTTGGGTAAATATCAAGGAGTATGATTACTGAATGTTATGGTGAGAATATGCTTAGCTTTTATAAGAAACAGCCAAACTGCTGTAACATTTGGCATGCTCACAAGAAAGAGGAGCATTCCTGTTATTCTATATCCTCACTGGTGTTTGATGTTGCCATTAGTTGGTATTTTAGCTTTTCTAATTGATGTGCCTTAATAGTTTTAATGTTAAATTCCCTAATGATTTATATCTGTGAGTGTTGTTCTTATGCTTTCTTATCATCTGTGTATTTTCTTTGGTTAGTTTTATGAAGGTATTCTGCTCTTTTTTTATTTTAATTCACTCTGTAAATTGTTGATTTTTTAAAAATATTTTGTATATTTTTGGTAGTCTTCCAGTGGATATTTCTTTAGGAATTTTTTCTCCTTAACTATGATGTCTTTATTCTTTTGACAGTGACTTTCACCAAATAAAAATATTTAATTTTAGTGAATTCAGATTACCCATGTTATCTTTCATGACTATGCCGTTTAGCATATCTAACAACCATGTCAAACCCAACATCATCTAGATCTAGCCCATTTTCCCTTGTTTCCCCTTTTAGCATTTATCCCTCCACTCACTCCACTCTAGTTTTTCATCATTTTAGATGAAAATCCAATCTCTCTTTTTTTTTTTTTGAAAATCCAATCTTCAGGGTCTACGTTTTCTCTGACTTTGTCTCCAACATTCTCCTTGCCTGATTTCCTCTCTTCATATTTACCATATTGATGTACTTGCCTCTTTGCTCAAATCATAATTCCATGCTACTTCAGGACACTTGTACCAACTTCTCCTTCCAGTTCTTTCAAGATTTTCCTCAAATATGTGATCAGTAAGGTCTTTTGTGATCATCTTATTGATAATGACATCACCACTTATCACTCTGTGCTTTTCTCTAAAGCAACTAATGCTATCTAAGCATATGTTTATTTCCTTTACTAGCCTTGAATATATGAGGATCTAAGAAAAATTTTCCTAAGTCCTGTTTTATGCAGAACCTAAGAAGGAGTGGGGAGAAGCACCAAAAACAAGTGCATTTCAAGGGGAAGGATCAAAAAAATATAAGACTCTGGACCTGAAAAGGGGGAGATGAAGAAAATATCTGCACCACAAAAAAGGAATGTAAGAGAAATTAAAGAGTTTATATTTTATCACAGAGTTAACTGTTCGAAATAAAATATATACGTTTTGTTTTATCTTTGCATGTAGTCAAAGACTATTTCCGGTTTTTAAAATATTGAAACTTTAAATGAGGTTTTGAGTTTGAGAATTAGGTAGGAAAATAGTCCCGGGACCCTCTTAGAAGCACATTTTGCTGTTGTAAAATGAAGCCAGTCCAAATGAAAGGCGAAATACAGCAGCTTTCAAATTACATTAATTCTGCTGTAAATGCATTCAAGTCTGCAATATACTTAGGGAACAATTTTCTCTTATAGAGTAATAATGCCCATGAGATGGAGCTCTAATAGGATAATTCTGTGTGAAACAAATATTTGTAAATGTCTGCATTCAATTTATTTCTACAAATGGAAGTGACAAGATAATGCTTTTTGTCCTTGATAATGGAAATGCCAGTGCTTTTAACTGGTAGCTCTCATGTAATTTGTACATATTCTATCTGCTGTTTTCAACCTTGGCTATATCTTTTCTAGTCATCTGAATTTAACCTTAGTTTGTCTTTTTGCTTAAATCTTAAAACAACCTAGAAAGTATCTGTTAAGATTCTGTTCATAAGTACTGTATGAATAACTGCTTTGTCAAGTTCATGATCTGCGCTAACATCTTTATCCCAAGTCTGTTTTCACATGTTAAGATTATAACTACATATAAAACTCTCTTACACATTATATGTAAGGTATGAAAAATTCTGGTGTATGTAGTGATTTGGTTTTTTATGATTTATATGTGTTTGAAATTTCTTGATTTAGAGGATGTCTTTAATTTCATACTTAAAAATGAAATTAAAATATATATAGTCACAGAAAAATTAACAGTAACTTCAAATTCAGTGTGTGTTACCAATTTGTGAAGAATTCAAAAACAACATAGTTGACTAAACTGCCAAAACCACACCAGTCAACATTTTCTGGTTGTTTGTTTGTTTGTTTGTTTGTTTAGATATGAATTATGCATCTATTTCTAAATGACCTTTAATGTTATTCCAAGGGAGATAAAGAGACACCTTTAACTTTCTATTCTACTCAAATTACCTGGTTGGTATAATGGTTTTCAAGTAAAATTTCATTTGAAGAATACATTTGATAGACTTCAATGGGCCAGAGTTATCTAGGTAATTAAATCTAAAGTTTACATAAAACAAAGTTGCCCAGTACTCAGTAAATACTCTCTTTCATCCTTCTATTTTCCTTTCCATTTACTTCATTTGTCTCTTTTCCCTTCTTCCTATTCTTTATTCATAGATGTGCCGTTACCACATCCAAAATAATAATCTTACATATAGGCAAATTAGAAAAATAACAGTATTTGATGTGAAAAAACTCCTTCAAAACTGCATTTAAAAATCCTTTAAAATAAGATAATTTATAGATTTCACTGACCATAAATGATTCCTAATCATTTAATATTTTAAATGTTGTATTTTGTATGAATCAGTGACTATGTAATCCTAATCTTGAAAAAAAAATGCTACAGTGTACAAAATATTTATTGCTGGAAGGTACTTTCTGTTTTGCACACTTCTTTTTTCTCTGTAAATTGGTTTCCCTTGTTTACTACCAAGATCCATAATACAGAAATTGGAGCCAAGATCAGAACTCACCTTAAGAGTCTAAAATGTTGACTTAACTGAACCTAGGAAGTTGGGTGGAGGCCAGTGTAATGCCAAGAAAATTGCAATCACCATTACATGGTATAGAAAATACTAATCATGTTTGTTGTCCTTCTGTAACTCTGGAGAATGAGACCATGCATCTACTGAAGCTTGTGCATTAAGGGATTTTGTAGGGGGGAAAATTAGAATTCAGAGCACATTGACTACTTTTCAAATCTTCAATAAACTCGCTATGAAGAGGTAAGATTTTTCATTTTTTATTGATGTATTATTGCTTTATAGCATTGTATAGCTTTTAGATGACTATCATTATAAATCAACATCTGTGTATGCTACATTAAGTTCATCTCTAAAAGTCCCATCCTATCCTTCCCCACATAATTGACCTCTTCCACCTTATTTACACCCCTTGTCCTTTTCTCTTCTGGTAACTTCTAATTTAGACTTATAGCTAAAAACATATTTTCACTTTGATGCCAGAGTTTGAAAGCAGAGGGAAGAAAATAAATCCTTGATTAGAGAGATTCTACCTTTGATTTCTATTCAGTTGCCTGAGAGTCTAGTATGTGGAAACTTGAAAGACTGGAAAAGCAAGTCAGAGTGCTAACAGAGGAAGGAGACAAGTAATCTGGTATAGGATTGTGGCCCAGGAGAATGTTGCTGCTCCCCAACCCACATACAACCTCTGCTAATTAGTTCCATTTTTCAGAAAGAAAAAAGCTAATCACTCCCTATGAGAGGAACCCTCACATACAGCCTGAAGGGAGACAGGATTTTAGTGTTACTTTCTCTCCCAGATTATTGTTCAAATCATCCCAAAATAACAACCACCAGCTGTGGTCTCAGATTTTGCTAGAATCACCTGGAGGGTTGCTTATGCCAGAGAGCTGGGCCAATCCCTGGAGTTTCTATGTCAGTCTGGGGTGGGACACAAGTATTTGCATTTCTAACAAATTCTAAGGTGAAGTCCTAGGAACCACAGAACTAAGGGTTTCTGAGAAAAAAATAAAACAAAACAAGGAAATGGAGGTTTATTTTGAAAAACATTCTGAAGAACTGAACATCATGATTATAATTCAAGATTTCTGACTTTGCCTGGTAGTTTAAATACTAAATCTCTAAATGTTTAATGACACTTTCTTAGCAAATGAACTCCATGCCTCTGATTTGTTTGGCCCTGCAAGTAACCTCTAAACTCCCAATCACAATGGGGAATGATCTGCAAGGACCATAGGGAGAGAGATGATGTATTACATGTACATTTCAAAGGTGGCTGTGAGGCTAGTAGATGTGAAACATCCTCCCACACAGCCAATTCATGGATGAAAATATTATCAAATGAAGGAACTACCAAGTCAACGAGTGCTTTCATGTCATTAGTATCATATTTGCTAGGGACCACTCATCCGTACATGTCTCCTTTTTTCTAAATGGGAGTTTCACTTGTTACTCTTTTCTTTCTGCACTATTGTGTTATTATATGTGCTGTAGATGATAAGTGCTCATTTAGCCAAAAATTAGTGAAGTATATCCTTATACTTAGCCCCAGACCAAAAAAGTAATTAGACTGCACTATAATCAGTCATTTATTTGAAAATAGGGATCATAATCCAGCTCCAAAGGGAAAGAGGAAATTTTAAAGGTCCAAGTATGGAAGTGGTTGAGCTTAGGCAATTAAATTTGATAATTTCAGATTGGTTGATGGGGTCTTCATTCACAAACCTGCAGTGTAGAGGCTTTTTACAATTAGCAGTGATGTCCTGTTTCTCTTAGAGTTTCTGATAAAAAGAAAGCAGCAATTGTTGAGTTAGGGTGTACTTAGCAATTTACCCAGAATTCTCAACATGATATTTACAAATAGTTGGACTAGGATCAGCCCCCACACCTTCAAAGGTTCATATGGACTCTTTCCAAGATGTTTAGAATAAACTTTTTCTAGTGTGTGTCACCTTAGTATGTAGAACTAAGATCAATTTAGGGTTTGTAATCCTCAGAAAAAACTGTTATCATTACTTAAAAAATACCTTTTACTTTGATTTAGAGACATTTCCAGAAATAATCCGTTCATCAGAGAAACCTGTCTTGAAGGCATGAGAAATATCTAAAGAATAGTTTATGTCATATGAGACCATGTACTGATCATCACATGAATATTTTCTCCTCTCTCCTAAATGCCCTATGACACTACCCTATCCTTTAGCACAAGACATAAACCATAGTTTTGTCCAATTAATTTTAAAATGTTCATACATGAAGAATTTACCACTTCTTTTTTTACAGATAAGACCATCCAGAAATTATGCATAATTCAAATACAAATTAGGTACATATAGGCAGTGTGGTTATACATGACTGTTACCATAGCTTCTAGAATTTGCCTCAGTAACTGGATTTATATTTACCTTGTGTCTTTTAGATAAGTTATATACTTCACCTTCATTGTAAGCTCTGGCAGGTTTTAAGCCCAGTGTTGAAAGATGAATATCTCACTACTGAATAGCTTTAGAGTAGATTAGAGTGGGTGCCTGTGTCTCTGGCTTCCACTATCCTTTCTCTGAAAGTGCCTGATATCCACATGGAATCCACGTAGTTGTAGGGAAGTTGTCTCCTTTTGCAGAGTGTGTGGAGAATGTGGGTATAGAAAGGGAATGGAAATTTGCCCCCATCCTTCTGTGTTTTTCTTAGGCTCATCAAGCATGAGACAAATTAGTAGGAGAAAATAACATATTTAGGTACATATGGATGAAGAATCCAAATATTTATGGATATAAATTCTAAAGTATAGGATCAAAACAATGAATTTTATTCTGAGCTAAGGAATAGGATTAAGGGTCTGGAGTTTCAAAGAAAAGAGAGGGACACTTACATGACATGAACAGGGCTACTTCCATGATAAAAACCAGACACATGGTCTTTATCTGGTATTCTAGATCTATTTCACTAATAGGAAGATTATTTCTGGAAAAGTCTTAAATCAAGGAAACATGTTGAATTTTCATTCATTGGGGTAGTTAAAAAGTTAGAAAAGTTCCTCTGGAGGTCTCATAGACTCAACTGATCTCAACTTGAAACAATCTGATATGCTTTGAGAGAATTCACTCTGGACATCTTGAGAGCTAATATTCATGACCACAACTAAGAGACTCACTGGTTTACTTTTCTCATAGAGAACAAGTCCTCATGCCAATTGAATCAGGTGCATGACCTAAGCTTGTCTCATTAGAACAGTCTTGGAACACCTGCTGAAAATTCCCCCAGAAAAACATTCCCCCTTGTTCTTGAAGGTTTGGTAATTGTTTGTGAACCAAGAATACAACTTCAGCCATTTTGCCAGTCTGAAGGAAACCAATGTAAGTACAAAGGCAGCAACTCATAAAGGAGGATAAAGACGAGAGAATCCCTGAAACGCAGGCAAGCTTCTTAGTCTTAAAATCCTCTGAAACTATCTCAATGTTACCAGTGACCTCTCCAGTGTGACCAAGGACAAAACAAGATCATCCAAGATGTATTTTTCATTTTTGTTTTTATCTTCCTCTTTTCCCCCAGCATGTAATTTCTACATCTTCCTACGTGATAAGAACTGCCCCCAAATCAAAAGCACTTTTTCAATCATCTTGGAGTAAAACACTGGGATGTGAGTCATATAGAGATGTCTAGTTATGTGAAATTATGTTACAATTCCAATAAAAACTTTTTATTCCCTGGTGTTCATGACAATTGTTTTATCAGGCACTCAAAAATATGTAATTTGACTTGCAATGCTGAGCGATGACTTAAGTGTAATCTACTTAAACTGTGTAACTGCTGAAGCTTAGTCAATGGTTAAGAACACCTACAACAGTCATTTATAAAGAATATTTTTTTAATCTTGAAAATATTCTTCATATGTTATATGGTTTATGCTATACACAAAAATCAAGTCATGTTATGTGATCAGGAAATTTATACTCAACCTTCCTCAGTTGTGACAATTACGAATATCTCCAGAGATTATTCAAAAATGTCTTGGTTAAGAACTAATGCTTTTAGTTTCAGATGAAAATATTACACCCACAAGGAATCCTTTCTTGACACCCCCATGCTCATTCATTTATTTATGCTGTTTTATCACTATAGCACTCATCCCAATGTGTAATAAAAATTATTAAGGGTGATTATTTACTTTCAATCATGTCCATTAGGCTTTAAAGTTCCTAAAGACAGAGACTATGTCTGAGGTTTTTTTTTCATTGAGTGTCTGGTAGTTATAAATTTGAACTCTTATCTGGTAACAACAAATAATTATTAAGTAACAAAGAGAGAGGAAAGAAGAAGAAAAAAAGGGGGGAGGAGGAACAGTGGGAGGAATGAAAAGTGCAAGCAACAGTGACAGTACCAGGTCCAGTGAACTCAGTGCCACCAGAATAAAGGGACCTATTAGGTACCAAGGTCACAACTGTCCTATATCTAGACATGGACTTGGTTGTTTATCAAAACATAGTAATGCAGAAGATTTTGGCATCTAAGGTTAGAAATCTGTTGGAATTAACATGAAACTTTCTTCAGATCTCTCCTGCCTTCCTTGTTCCTGGTATTCACAGATATCCTCTATGAAGTCTTGAATTAATCAATAGCTATCCCTAGCATTTCCCACTTTTCTCTAACTTTTTTCTAATTACAAAATTGGACAAAACAGGTATTGTCACAGTATTTCAGAAAAATTTTCATTGTCTGAAGTTGAATGGTGATTGATTCTAAACCATTCTTAAAATATCAAGAGATGTTCTAGGATGTTCCCACAAGCACACAATAGCTTTTATGACTGTTTTCCTCAAGTTTTTAAACAACCAGGGAGACTGAGTCATGCAAAATAACAGTTGTTGCTGATATGGATAAAGAAAACATGATGCATGTATACTGTAAAGAGATATAAATAGCTTCATATTGTGTGTGCCTTAAAAAAAGAAGGAAATCCTGTCAGTTGCAACAGCATGTTTGAACCTGTTAGACATTTATGTAAGTAAAATAAGTCAGATACAGAGCAGTAAGTATTATATAATCTCTCTTATGTTTGAATCTACAAAAACCAAATATATACAAGTAGAAAATAGAATGATGTGTGCCAGGGTCTAAGGGTGGAACAATGTTGATCAAAAGGTACCAGTTATAAGCTGGATAAGTTCTTAGGAAATGATATACAGCATGATGACTACCATTACAAATATTTTATACTACACTTCAATTTTGCTAAGAGTAGATCTTAAATGTTTATACACCCCATACACATAGGCACACAAGTGATGAATACGCTAGTTAATATGACTGTAGTAACCATTTCACAATGCATACATTTATTAACTTAAATATATACTTTTTAAATAAACTATACTGCAATAAAGTTTTAATGAAAAAGAAAGAAAATGAGAAATGTAATACATGTTCAATGCAGAACACTTTGAATACATACGCAATAGGAAAAAAGCAGAATAACTCCACACCACGTTAAAAAAAAAAAGTCCAAAGATGATCACTCCTTCTTAAGGCATGTAACTATAATTTTAAGGATCTTTTTAATCAAAGGTGTCTACCTATTGCTTGGAAATCTTTATTTTCCAGTTACTTGCGAATTACTGGCAGTTATTTCTAACAAATAACAAGTGTTATTTAAATAAACAATGATGCCTGACGACTAAACCCCAAGCAGCTGTGAGCCAATATCAAATTGGTTCTGTATATAATATTTTAATTTATTTTAAACTATATATAATACTTTAAAATTTATTTGAAATTTATTCTCTAATGCAACTTAGAGAATAATTAAGACATTTAATGTTATTCTCAAATAAAGTGATATTATATTGAACATTAAAAAGGATTCATCAACAGATAAAAATTTCCAAAGACTGAGTTTATTTCAACTATTCTAACTCTTGCATCTGTAATGACAGATTAGATAAATTTTTATATCCAGTATTTTCATCTATTTTATTTCATCTAAGAAACTGTACATCATTTATAAAATTGATTATAATTAAAAGGACAACTAATCCCAAGGTCAATTAACTTGGCATAATTATCAGACATTTTATTTCAATGTTATTAACTTGAGGATAACACAACTTAGAAAATAAAATCATAGAAGAATCATCATTTACATAACATTTAAGTCTTCCTCAAGTTTCCTTAAAGAATTTTATATTATTAAATAACTGTTATTAATTATTAGGTATTGAAATAATTTGATTTTATAGTTCTTTTTTTGATCTCGGGTCTTTACCTTGCTCTTTGCAGTTATTTAATTATTAATTCATTTTACTTACTTAATTTTTTATGATCCTTTATTTTTATGGTTTTCAAATAAACTATTTTCATTATATTTGAAACTTCTGCAATCAAGACCTCATTGGTTATAATTGTCTCTAAGCAATATAAAAGATAATAATTTTCTCTATTTGAAAATGAATAAGCAGGTTTATCTTATCTAGCTGTACATGAAATTATATGTTTTATATATATATATGTAATCAGTCCTCTCCTGAAGCTATTTTAAAAGTTTTAACTATAACAAAATTTAATTCATCATAAATTTAAAATTACTTCATTTCCATGAGCTATTCACTCTAAGCATTATGAAAGTGAACTCATAATGCATATGCCACTAAAATCTATTGAGAAGAAACTGAGCACAGTAAAGATTAGGTAGCATAGGATCTTTGAAGAGCAACATTTGTATCTGATTTTTCCCTGCAATAAATGTTCCCTAGTCATGGTATTCAAATTGTTTTCTCAATTACTGGATTTCTGAATTTTCTTTTTGGCCACTAGAGGTCTACCAAACCTGTCTTGACAATCTATGGGTCATTGTTTAGATTTAAACTGTGTTGAGTCCACCTAATATATGGATTGTTTAGCTTATTTTCTTGCATTGATTTATTAACTCATTTAGCATTCGTCTAAATGAGCACCTAAATTCGTCTAAATGATGGCACCACCTGTCTGTGCCATCATGATGCTACTTTCAAGAAGGGAGGATTTGTGAGTTTCCCCACTGTGCCTATTTCTCTGTCCTTCCTTGTGTACAAGCTTCTCTGCCTTCTACTTCTCCAAGCCCTTGTTCTATCAGATATCTGATATCCTCTCAACCTTCAACCTTTACCCACCATCCTTGTTCTCCACCCACTAGCAGAGAAACTTTCAAATAAGCCTGCCTTTCTGAGATGCTTCTTTACTCTGGTTTTCTCTGGCCACTCCTCTTAGGTATCAACACCATTCACCACTCCATTTCTCACAGGGTGGAGTGCTTTCACTGTCACCTTCTTATCTCCTGTTGCTGCACTTGGACTTTTTCAAAGCTACATTAACAAAAATGATTACATCCAGATGCTTCCTTTATTTTGCCCACATCAAATCATAGGTTCCTCCTCTTTCTCATTTCCAAAATCTGCATCTAAAATCCCTTCATCTTTGTTCAGAACAAAATCACTTTTCATCTGACACCTACAACTATGTGCCTTCATGGCATTAGTCTTGTCATCCTTCAGAATGATCTTACTATGGCAATATCCTGCTAAGACCCTTCTATCATTCCCTAAACTTCAGGAGAAGTTGTGTACATAGTGGTCCATCATAGCCTCCTCTTAACTCTTCTCTGCATCCTTGCCTGTCTCACCTTTTTCCCAAATTACCACCCAAGCTTCCAGTTTGTTCCAGCTTGATTACTCTTGATTTTTGCACCCAGCCTTGCTTTGAATTTCATCTTTTAGAGCACTTTCTTCAAGAGCCTATGGCTAACAAACACCGAGTCTTTGTAATACTTTACATGTTATATTTCATTCTCATTTTTGAAAGGCGTCTTCTCTGAGAAGAAAATTCTAGTCTGACATTTCTTTCCCCTACTCCTTTGACCATAAATTTCAACTGTTTTTTTTTTTTTAAACCTTTGTTGCTATTGATAATTCTGCTGCTAATTTTGTTGTTATTTCTTGGTCACTACACTTTTTCCCCCCTCTCTACTTGGTCTTAATTTTTAAAGTTTCCTCATTACTCTATAATTTCATTTGCTCACTTGTGTGTGTGTGTATGTGTGTGTGTGTGTATGAATGATTGTTTTACAGTAGACTACAATGTGATAAATCTGAGGACCCAATCACTTTATTCTGGAGGGAAAAAATTTGAGTTTTCATCCTTTACGTATTCTTTGTATTCTTTCCACGTTTTCTCTAATCATATTTAGAAGTTGATCACTTTATCTTACTTATCTCACTTTCTTATTTCATACTTTCATCACTTTATCTCTCATTCTAAAATATTCTCAATAGAACTCTCAAATCTCTAATTCATTTCCTTTTCTCTCTTCAACATCTATATTATTGTTTTAGCTTGTTTTTTTCTAAGAAGTCTTCTTAAACTCTAAACCTGAATTAAATTTTCAGTTTTGTGTAGAAGCTAAAACAATACATTTTATATTATATTTATTTGTTTATTTCTCTCTCTCTTATTTCAAACTCTATATTTTTGACGAAGAATTGTGCTTTATCTTTTTATCCCCTGCATTTGATCCTATGCCTGAAACAAAAGGGACATGAATATTTTCCATATTTAACTTTGTACTGGCCTGGTGAGATTGGTAATTAACTTTCACTCTATGTGTATTTATACCTCTTCTTACTTAGATTCTGTAGGACAAGGACTATATTTATTTTGTGCACTGTTGTATATCTAGTGATTTGTATTTAACAAATGCCTACATATATCTGCTTTCTAAACGATGTGCCTCTCATTACCTTGAAGAAAAAGCAAAGACCCATGATTTGAAACATTTGCAATAGTACTAGAGATGAAGGAGCAATGAAACATAACTATATGTTTAGGACATGAATTTCTCATAATTTTTCTCTGACTGCTATTGGGTTAGGTTCAAATTTGTTTGTTTTTATATTTTGAGAAATTCTTTTCATTTTACCCTGCATGATGACTTCTTCTCTTTATGGATTTGCCAAAAAAAACAAAAGTAACATCTCCCAATAGCTGAGATATATTACTTTTAATCAAAAAATAGCTTCAAAAGAAGGATAATATCGATATCACTGGGAATACTATTTCTTCCTCATTCATAATATTTTCTTCTATACAAAGGCATATTTATTAATGTAGCATTGCCAACCCCTCTCCTTCCCCTCACCAAATATTTTGCTATGTTTACCAAACTGCAGCACTTACTATCTACCTCTAAGAAGCAAAACGTATCATTGGTGAATTTGGAATAGGTCATTCATGAATAGCTCAGCTCCTTCTTCTTTCTTTATTCTGGGATGTGGGAATTTTGGCCCAGAAACTTGTTCTGCTCCTTGTTTGCCACAATCCAGTAGATTTTTGTAGATGTGGATGTCTAACTTTGGTGACTCAATATTAAGTAAGAACTTGCCCACAAATATAAGCATGTTATTTTACTTGTCTTTTAGATCATAGGTTATACTTTGTCCTGCATCTGCTGAAACACTGCTCTATTGTCAGTATCAGAGGGGAGTATCTTCCTCAAAGATGCCAACACATTTACATAGAAGGAAAAATAATGATATAGTGATGCAAAGCAATCTTGCTACTGTAAGAACATAAGAATTCATGTATTTATAAAACAATTGTCTATTGAGCATCTACAATATACTAAGTTCTGTGAGTGTATTTGTGAACCAAATAATCAAATCCTTGTCTCTAGAAAACTCAAGTTCTAATAAAGAGAGAATTATAAAAATAATAAATAGTGTCATGGTGGATGAAGGTGGAAAGCAGGCTTAAAGGGTTAAGAGTAAGGTAAGATAGGGAGGTAAATGTGTCAAAACATAAAATTTTAAACCCTTCGGCAAGGAGTTGGAAGGCAGCTATGCTAACCACTATACCACCATTGCAAGTGGAGAAGTGGAAAAAAGCAAGAGGGCAGATCATGAAAATACCTGGGGTGAGAACTTTTATATGGAAGGAAAATAATTGGAAACAAAAAGAGTAAGGAGGCTAGTAGAAGAGAGAAATAGAAGCAGAAGAGGCAGGAACTCATGGGTAAGAGATCAAAACAGTGCTGGGGAGAAGGGAGCAGATCATACAGAACAGTGTAGACTACAGTTTTTTTTTTTTCATTTATTTATTTATTTTATATTTTGTTTGGAGTAATGGGGATGCCAATGCAGTATTTTGAAACAATGATTCTTGCTGCTATGTTGAAAATAAGTGTAGATAATATTGTAACCATGGCTATAAGACAAATCTTATGTTACAGGTGGTGTCCCCTCAAGAGGGGCCCAAATGAGGAAAATAGCTCCATATGAAATATGCCCTGTGGGCAAGAAAGACTCTGTGGAGGTGAAGACTCTGGTAAATTATATAAGGGACTGCAGAGGAAGAAGGAAGGAAGCAATTCTGGGGTTTGGTCCTGAAGGGCAGCCATGATGGGAAGATGGCCATCTCAGAGGTTGGCCTCCCTGGAATTTGGTCAGTCCTGGGGAGAGAAGAAAATGCTAGAGATGGCACTTCCAAAGTTGGGAGAGGTGGTGAACTTGCTGGCAATGGAATCTATGGAGCTCACAGAGTGGGGACGTAGAACAGCTGGAAGTTGAATCTGGATATCCTAGAGATGGGAGAAGTGAACGCTGCTGGAAACTCAAATGTGTACCTCCCAGAGATAGAAGAGGCCAACGTTATTGAGACACCATATTGGCATTATGCTCAGAATATGAAGACACCATTATTTGGAAAACTTATTCAGGCTTTAAGTGGCAGGAAAACATCATTTTGGACACTTTTTGTTTAGAGGTCTAAAATACTGAACAATAACTGGGGTAAGGTAACTGGCTACAGTGACTTTTTGTTTTCTAGCCTGGTAAATAAATATTATTATTGTTGTATCCTGAACCTGAGTAGTCTTGTAATTGTGTGCATGGGTGGAAGAATCCAGACAGTGACAGGTTTACTATTAGGTATTCTCCTGGGCTGTTTTAGTGTCTTTTATCACCAGATATCAATATAAGTATAAAAGCAGGAAATCCAGACTCTGTCTCCAATTAAAATAGATGGTCATCTGATAAAGAGTGGCAGAAAAGGTCACACATTGTGAGTTTCAGGTTATATTTTACAGTTAACCCAAAAGGAATTTCTTTTTTTTCCCTTTTTCTTTATTTATATATAAATTTCACAACTTTGTAATCTCAAGGGTTTGCACCCCCCTCCCTCCCCTCCCTTCCCCCCTTTCCCTCCTGTTCATAGTTGTGCACTTCATTTTGGTGCTTAGCTTGTTTGGACTTTCCTCAAGGCTTTTATTTATTTTATTTTTTTTTCCACTATATCCCATACATTAGTGAAACCATTTGGTTTCTGCCTTTTTCTTTATGGCTTGTTTCAGCCAATACGATTTCTTCTAAATGCATCCATGTTGTTATGAAGTTGTCAAATTTGTCATTTTTAATTGATGAGTAATATTCTATCATGTATATATACCACATTTTTTTCATCCAGTCCTCTGTTTTGGGGCATTTAGGTTGTTTCCATGACCTTGCAATTATAAATTGTGCTGCAGTAAACATCCGGGTACGGGTGTCCTTTTGTACCCACATTGAGGTCTCTTTTGGGTAGATTCCCAGAAGAGCAATTGCTGGGTCAAATGGTAGTTCCATTTTCATTAGCTTGAGGGTCCTCCACACCCCTTTTCATAGTGGTTGAACTAGTTTACATTGCCACCAGCAGTGTAGTAGTGTTCCTTTCTCTCCACATCCTCGCCAGCAATTTGTGTTG